>CM063706.1:5278455-5465675 GCA_032441835.1 Slavum lentiscoides | reverse complement strand
ATTATTATTATTATTATTATTATTATTATTATTATTATTATTATTATTATTATTATTATTATTATTATTATTATTATTATTATTATTATTATTATTATTATTATTATTATTATTATTATTATTATTATTATTATTATTATTATTATTATTATTATTATTATTATTATTATTATTATTATTATTATTATTATTATTATTATTATTATTATTATTATTATTATTATTATTATTATTATTATTATTATTATTATTATTATTATTATTATTATTATTATTATTATTATTATTATTATTATTATTATTATTATTATTATTATTATTACTATTATTAATAATAATATTTTCTGAAAATTGCGATGTATCGATAGTATCGAACTTTATTAGTTTATTGACATTTATGTATTTTATAATAACGTTTAGAATCGTATATTTTCATAACATCATTACCGCGCAACGTGTTTGTTGATATTTTTGTAATCGCAGTCAATAACGCCCACGAATAAAGTAATCGTCGAATTAAAACCGTAAGAATTTCTTCTGTTTATTGTTAAAAAAATTAATGATAAAATCTTCGTTGTTTTCTAACTGTTCGTCAAGAAATTTCAATACCAAAGTCAGCGGAAAGCATCAAGTGTGAAGTTAGTATTATTTTTTTAAATCTTATAATATTTACTATGACAAACATATATTAACACGATGATGGACATGACTGCTATAGCATGGCTCCTCGAAACTGATCTTTTAGTGTCACGCTGTATCTCTTTAAGTATATGAACATTTAAATTAACGAATGCTATAACAGTCATGCGCAGCCGCGGGAATATAAGCAACACGCCATGGCATGCGCCGTCCATCAATGTGTTAATGCGTTTTCCTATGGAATATACGGTATTATATTAATACACATGTCAACAATTATCGGCACAGACTGTCAATCTTCACTGTTCACTGGCGGTCATACGTTTTCTCTAAGCATGGGTTAGTCCATGGGTTTCGATAGGTTTTAGAATTAATAGAAGTTAAAATATAAACGAAATATGCACGAGAAAAAAAATCGTAAAATATGCGCGCATGAAAAATCGGTAAATATGCAAAATATGTGAAAATGAATTACTATATAAATGAATATAAAATATAGGTATACTGTCAATATGGGTTATTGGTATGGGGTGGACTAGGCGCTAATATTTTAAGACCGCTTCAAAGTAACCAAAATAATATAATATGAATTTGTTTGGAGAAGTATACGTTAAAAGGATCAACAAGGCAAATGACATGAAAATATAAAATAGTTATTGGGCAAAAATAATACGTGTGTGTAATAATAATAACAATATAGTGTAGAAAGATAACGAAATGTGCGTTTAAAATTCTCTGTTTTTTTTTTTAACGCTATGCTATGGCGAAAAGGAAGAATACTGCAGAAAACCATGCAAACCTTATTCAACTATTCCGATCCCTAATTAATATATACAAATATATTTTATTAAAGGAGAAAAATCACAATTTCAATTGCCTATCAAGTCTCAAAACGAGAATTTCATAGAATTCCGTGTATAATATCGAATATAGTCAGAAAACAAACAATGAAACGATATTATAAAAAAAAAAAGTAACTGCATTGTACGCCGAAGGGGATCTTACCTGGCAGTTGGCCCCAACGACTCGTACTACGAGAGACCACGTCGGTTATGACAAAACGGTATGAACATAAGTTCGTATAATAATTCCGATTATAACAAAATAATAAAAAAAAGGGAATAAATATTACATTGAATTGAATAATATAAAAATGAATATAATTTGTAACAAATAAGAATTATTCTCAATACACGCAGAATAATCGTCGGCCGACCAAAACACAAAATAAATTATATAAATAATAGTAATAATAATAACATGAACACACTTATTATCTCGTATGTGATACGACACGTTTAAAATATTATGCGTTGTTCGTATACATAAATAAATATCTCAGATGTCACCTGATGGCTAAAGAAGTATACCGGTCGATTGATAATTTCACGGAACTCTTCGGTTTTATGGACGGAATGAAGATCGCCAAGCACGAGTCGAACGTATAGTGTATACGCACAATGACAATTTTGCCGTTAGAAACGCGTATTACGAGTGCGTACGAACTGCGCGGCGACGACGACGACCGTACAGGCCACGCCGACCACAGGCCGATACACGGCGCCGAACGAACGACAAACGGCGTAATACACGTGAAAATGCGCACGACTTTAACGGCGACGACGAAAGCACACAGCCACGCCGACCACAGGCCGATACACGGCGCCGAACGAACGAAAAACGGCGTAATACTCGTGAAAATGCGCACGACTTATACGGCGACGACGAAGCATAGAGCTACGCCGACCACAGGCCGATACACGGCGCCGAACGAATGATAAACGGCGTAATACCGTGAAAATGCGCACGACTTATACGGCGACGACGAAGCATAGAGCTACGCCGACCACAGGTCGATACACGGCGCCGAACGAACGATTCACGAATTCAATACTACGAGTATACGACTATACGACTCACCGCCGATACAACAGTTATTTTCGCCCGACGGTGGCGGGTGCAAAAAGAACGTTCTAGAAACTTCTAAAGTCGATAGTGGCGAACCGGTTTAACGATAACGCGCGTGACCGTCTGAAAACGCGAATATCGAACATGCATTGTTTACCGAATCATTATTATTATTTTTTTAGATTTTGTCGAAAATATTATTGATTCGCTAATTTCTAATTAAAATACATTTGTCTTCTATGCGTATGCGTAAAAAAAAAAAACATTAATAAATTTGTTTGAATATTTTTAACGAAATAATATTATGTTTTTTTTTTCATTTAATATATTTCACATTATTTCGATATTGTAAAATAGCTTTCAAAAACCATCCACAAACGGAAATTTAAAGAGCACGCGATACGCGCTTTGGAGCGAGTGGTTATTTTTTTTACAAATAAATACGATTTACAGATGAAACCGCGACTCTGTATGATTAGTTTTATAATAATATATTAAATTGTATATGAACTAAACTATAAATTTCCCGCGATTTCTTTCCGGTTTATTGATGTGCCGACGCCGGTCCAGTGAACGCAGAATTGCCTGATATTCAAGCATTGATTTTATAATATATTATAAAACCAATGATGTAAGCGAATTCATTACCATATCATTTACGGTCGTTATTTAGCACGCATGTAATAATTAAACTGCTCAAGTAAACTTTATTTACTTTTAAGTTCCCAGGAAACCAGGAACCCGCAACTTGGGGAGGGGCCTCAACAAATCGAAATACTGCGCTGAGAAAAAAATGTGTCTGAAAAAAAATTTCATCTTTCTAACACCCAATATTGTCGGTTATAATATTTTCGTCTTTTTCTAGTGGTTATTATTATTATATTTTTTTTTACGGCCTTCTAAACCACACATCCAAACATAACCGTCTCCGTTTATCTCGATTTTGCGCCAAAATATGCCAATTTTTATCCGGATAAAAGTCTGCTACGTCTCTCTTGACGCAGTCCTCCCATCACGTTCGGGGTCTTCCCAAACGTCTATTCCCTCTTGGATTCTCTTGTAGAACCGTCTTTATTAGGTCTTCAGGTTTCCTGCACGCGCGTGACTCGCCCATTCCAATTTTTTTCTTTTCATATCATTTACTACATCTTGGCCGTTATATAGGTCATATAGCTCCTTATTACGCCATTTCCCCGTTTGTGGATCACGACATGGCCAGTAAATCCTTCCCAGAATTTTTCTTTCACAAACCCCTAGTCTCTTGACTCCTCAGTTTTCCTTATACAGTCCGCAACATCGTGCTCCGTACAATACCATCGATTTTATCAGCGTAATGCATAGCTGGACTTTTAGTTTCTTTGAGAGTGTTCTCGACTCGAATAAATTGCTCAAGGCGTAACAGCACTCGTTGCACCCTATTTAATATCCCATATTGTTTGATCGGGCGATCATTGCGCCCAGATATTCGAATTCCGATACTTCAGCTAGCGATTATATAAGCGTATTACTGACCGATTCCAGGTACCAACGTGAATTGCAGTAACCCGGTCGGTCATTCGAGCACGGGGAGAGGCACTAACCACTGGCTGCGAAGCGGTTTCGTGTCGTGGTCGTCGTTAAGTCGTCGTGGTCGTTGTCAAGCGCGGACGGAAACGGTCGGTGTGCAGAAACAGGAAATTCTGCCGTTAGAAACAATGCCGAGCGGAAAGAAATCCGGAAAATCGGCGGCAAGAAAGACGCGGTCGTGCCGGGCCGGATTAGAATTCCCGGTGGGCCGCGTGCACCGGAAGCTGCGCAAAGGCAGGTACGCAAAACGCGTGGCCGCCACCGCGCCCGTTTATCTGGCCGCGGTGCTGGAATATCTGACCACCGAGGTACTGGAGGTGGCCGGGAACGTGGCGAAGGAGGCGAGGCACTCGAGGATCGCACCCCGACACGTGGAGTTGGCCATCCGTAGCGATGAAGATTTGATCCCGCTGCTATCGAACGTGACTATCGCTTGGGGCGGCGTACAGCCGCACATCCACAGTGCGCTGTTGAAACCAAACAAGCAATAGCACAAGCGCCAAAAATAAGTCGCCTGTAATTTTTTTCAATCGGTACTTTTTTTTTGCTAATTTTCACTCGGACGAAAAATGTAGTTGCATTTTTTTTTCAATTTTCTACACAACCGTTTTGTAATCGTTTTTGCATCAAGAACACTTGTAAAACAATTCTACGTTACTATGGAAACACTAACAAATATGTACTCGAAATTTTTTTTTTGTTGATATTTTGTAAAATAAACGTGATTATTGTCTTTATACGTTTCGTATATATTATTATTTCAGAGTATTCGCGTGAATCGTGCAATTAGAACGCGCGTGATCGCTGTCAAGGGGGTAAAAAATGGTAAAAATAACGTATTTTTTAAAAACGCTTAAAAATTTGTTACAATTAAAACTGTCTAAATTATGATCGTAACCTTCTGTAATCTGTGTATTCTGTTCAAGATCGTAATTAAACGCGATTTTCTATACGCGTACATTTTAACGTGTTTTCTACAATCTTTTGAGAATCCACTTGTAGTTTATAAAACAAATTCTCGTGCAGGTTTTATTCCTAATGTTCTCGCGCTGTTAAAGGTGAATTCGATCACATCGTGTTCAGGTTAGGCTAGCCGGTTTCAACTGGTCGAATTTTTTAAGCGTGCATTTTAAGAACTTCCTTAAGACAGTATCGATGACATGTTCAGCTGTTGAGCACGACGACGAACCGATTTGTTGTCGTTGCTTACCGTCGCGCTCCGTCAGCAGACGTTTTCAGCAGTTCGCCCAGTACGTTGCCACTCCGTTTCTCTGACGTTCTTCGCACAGCCCGTAAGCTCGAACCAGGGGCGTATTTATGGGGAAAGGGGGGTTGATGGGGCTCCAGCCCCCACCCGAAATTTTAGGAACTTTATTTAATAATTCCTATGCCCCTATGGCTATAGGATGTAATATATTTAATAAATTCCTAATACGTAGTTGTTTTTAAAATGTTGAGAATTTGGTAATTTGTCCTATTTTTAAGATTTAGTCTTGGATTAGAATTTAGGAATAATTCAACAATGATATTTACTCAATGCCACAGCCCCCCCCCCCATAAAAAAATTTCTAAATACGCCCCTGGCTCGAACTCTCGGATCAATTTTCGAATCGCCGAACACTCGGTGCACCATGACGTCCGAGTTTTGCGCACGCAATGTACGAACGGGTCAGCTGCGGTCTTTCGTTGTTTTTGTAAAACGCTTTTTTTTTTTTATTAATAATAATATTTGTATTAACAATTAAAGGAACGCGTTCGAATGGCGTACGAAACTGAATTGTCAACATTTTAACGAGATACAGTGAAATGAAAAGTAGCTGCTTATATATAACTGGCGAGATCTGTGGAAATTTCATCGAAATCGGTTATCGAGTTATAATAATAACGAGGAAAGTTTCAGTTTTTTTTTTATATATGTTTTTGCGCGTTTAAGGTGTTCGGGAAGTTGTCGAAAATAATATCACTGAACGCACACACACCTGTGGATCATACAACGCGATATCATTAAAACGATCATTTATTCCGGTTATATTCTCCGATCGCGCGGTGTAACACGCACACGTGACACGAAACATTGCCTATATACGCGATCCTTTATTATGACGGGCGACAAACGATTTTTACCTAGGACGTATTACAGGATGTCTCAAAACGAACGCCGGATTTTAATCTGTTATAAATCAAATTCATTTCTGTAAAAAAAACCATACCATTCTCTTCGGGAGAAGTTTAGGATTAAATGTAAAAAAAAAAACAATATCCGGCCCCCTTCCCCCTATTAACCCTACACGCGTTTATTCGGTCCACGAAATTCATCCGATCACACACTACTCCGTCAAGTTCAGCGAGGACACGTCGAATTTACTCTTCGAGTTCCAACACATTTCGGAGTTTGTTCTGATGAACTCGTGTACACCGATAAGAAAAAAAAAAATCACACGGCGTCAAGTCGATGCGAGTAGGTTTGGTCCCCTCGCAACGAGATCAATCCGTCCGGGAACATCTCACGCAGCAGACCGATTGTTTCCCTTGAAACGTGTGTTGTAGGGCTAGTAGGAGGCGGATGTAATAAATTGTTTTTCACGTTTAAACCTAAACTTTTCCCGAAGAGTACGGCATGTTTTCTTTTTACAGAAATTAATTCGATTTTTAACAGATTAAAAATCCGGCGTTCTCTTTTAGACACCCTATATTATTATATAACGCGGAAGAAAAAAAAAATCGTTAATACGACGTATCCGAACTTACCGGAAGCTTACCATCGTGCTTCATCCTTCGTATATAAGGAATTTCGGCTATTATTTCTTTTTTCAAGTCGTGTATATAAGTGTATAAAGTATAAACAATGATGTGTTCTCCACAGGACAACAACGAAGGTATTATATATATATATATATATATATATAAATACACGTTTATTCGACCTATATAATATATGGGATACAGGACATTAGACGTAAAATAATAAAATAAAGGTACGAGAAAAGAAAAAAAAATTGTTTTCGTTTTGACACAATTACGAGAAAATGTATTTTCAGCGAAAAAAAAAATATAATAGGCAGATGGGTTTATATATATACAGGGCCGGATTAAGCCTGACCATAGCCCTAGGCTCATATTTTTAAATAGCCCGTTGTATAGCAATAACGTCATTTTGGAAAAAATTCAGATTTTTCTCGACATTCAATATTTTGTCTACATAAACAAATACAATAATACAACCATTTGTGATTAGGAATAAATATAAACCATCTTAAATATAGGGTCTTTTATTGTCATAACTAATTGTTTAAAAGTTTCAAAAAAAGTCTTTTATTAGTTTGCAAATTTAATAATAATAATAATAATATATAATAAACAATAATGTTAAAACTACATACAATCCACTATGTCAGAGGAAAGATTAAATGTTTTAATCAAGATTTTTTTTTTTATAATTAAATTTTATGAAATTTTCTACTTTTTTGCGAGCTAAAATTATTAATCATTATTTCTGAATCAATGGTATTTAATAGTTTACTTTCTATTGTTAATAATGCTTAAATTTAAAAAAATTATCAACGTCATACTTCAAGTAGGTTAACTTTGATAGGTTCATTTGGATAGTGCGAAATGAATGGTAATAGACATAAAGGTATCAATGTTTCCCCATATCAAAATCCATCAAGTTTTTTAGTTATTAATATTTCTTTAAAAGGAGATACCTTTGATAAATTAAGACAGAAATTTAGAAATAAATCAATACAAGCTTAAATAATTAACTAACTTTCTTTTTAATTCAAAATTAGCAATAAGTACTTAATAATTAACCAACAATTGTTTAAAAATTTAGATATACAATATGGTACCTTGACTTATGTATTCAGTAAGGATATTTCACACATCTAGAAAACAGATATTTTTTCTTTTTATTGGCGAATTTATTGACTTTCCAGCCCATTTGGTCGAAATAACATTTTACGAAAAATAAAATATCCTGCAAATCAAGTGGATATCCCCTTTTACCACACTTGAAAAATGCTATTTCTTCTGCTTGTGTAAAAACGGTAGGAGCTCTAGGAACTTCTGTGTAGCAACCGTGGTATTTATTATGAAGTGTACCATAAGGAAATTTGAATTTTTTTGAATCTTTAAATATAATCAAATCTTCTGCAATTTTTAGGATAGCTTCATAATGACGCAACAGTGTAGTTACCATATTGTCTCGTTCTAAGTTTTTTTAGGATTACGAGCCATCTAGACGGTAAAAATATAGTTTTATTGATACATGAGAGATAATCAAAGTTAGCCTTACGTGCATATCAGAGTTAGCCCGAAGAACAAGTTTACCTAGTAGGTAATAAAATAATAATGGTATTATATTTAACATACACTATTACATAGTGTTCTGATTACACTTGTTGTTAATTTTCTGATGTACATTTGGAATTTTAAAAGATTTTATAATAGATTAACAAATGTATGGAATCCAATCTTTAAATTTGGACAAAATATTTTTAATCCATGTACTGAATTAGTTTAAATATATATATTTTCTAGATCAATTATTTTTATAGTGCTTAAGGAAAGGTCAACCAGCCCTATATAAAGCTAATTTTAACTGATTTGGATTTTATTTTCTGTCTAAACAATTATATTGATTTCAATAAAGATGTTATTAAAATTTCTTTTTTATTCTTACCAAAAATTTAAGATTGTCGACTACTCAAACTGTTTTACATGAATACAAATTGATTCAATGGATAATTAATTATTTTGTCAATTGTATACTTCCTAAAAGTACCCTTTTTTTATTGTTTTTCAGAATTAATTGTTTTTAGGAATAACATACAGTATTCAGTCCAATTTATATATGGGTCTATGTAATAATACTTTAAATTTTATTAATATTTATCACATATAAGTTGCAACATTTATCAATTTATTTTTCAATTTCAATAAATTTGCCTGGCATTTACTAATCGTATTGAATTACACTTTTATATAATTAGAATGATATAATTAATAAATAGCAGTATAAATTAATTTTCTATTTTTTATTGAATTTTATACTTACGTCTATAATGTTTAAAATCAAAATATTATTTACACTATTGAATGACTTAGATAACTCTGAACATAAAGGTGACAAAATCGATAGTTTAAATTGTTAATTAAAGAGCTCTAACATAATTTAAATGTTTTGTTAATATTATCTATATGTAAAAAATTTCAAAGTTATAATTCTATGCATCAGTTTCGTGTTTACAAAATATTTTTATTCTTTAAGATTTCCAATAGATCAAGATTTGTGAATACATCTTATATACTGCTATAAAAATAAATTACTGAACGTTGCAATTAACTTTTAGTAAAATATTGGTTCGAAATTAAATTATGAGTACTGTTTGATCTGGACTATATTAATTTGAATCTAATACATAAAATTTAAAATTCATTTAATTTCGAGAATTAAAATTGATAAATTAATTTTGCAAATTATAATGAATGTCAGAATTATCTAACCTTGTTTAAGGTTAAAACGCAATTTGCGTAGAATTCAGATGTACCTTGAATCTATAGTATTGATAAATCAATCAATCGTGCTCCATTTATAAATCACAAATTTCACATAAGTTAAACTTAACGTTGACGCATACATATATTTTTAATATTTGATCTTAAATGTTGTGAGATTGTAAACAATTTATTGGTTTATTTTAGCATTTATAAAATCGTTATATCTAAATTGAATATTAATAGTTTAGTAAAACATAAAATATAATTGAATATTTATGATATTTATTACATATTTTATGTAAATGGTCAATGTTGACTATTACAGACTCCGTGAAGATATTGGGAAAATAATTTATCTAACATCATATCAATTTTGTTATGGACTCTAAATTTGGATTTATCCATAGTAGAATGAAACGATCAAATTGTACTATTGTATAAGTCAAAAATGATGTATCATTTTAAATTTGGAATGATAAAATAGCTAAAATTTTGAATAATATTGTATAAAAGTATTAAAATTAAAAGCTTCAACGTTAAATTACGATTAAATTATAATCAATGTTGAAATACAATTCAAATTATAAATAGTCCAAGTCACTTATCAATTAGGCAGTAATCTGGGTTAATTTATAATATTTATGAAAAGTACGATTTTCGATATTATTACATAAAATATTTAACAATAGTTAAATATAATACAATTATACAATTGCATCCATACGGCAATTTAATTAACGAAAAAATCAAAATAGATTTAATTATAAAAACAATACGTAGATTATTAATCAGAAATAAATAAGTTATATTATAATTAAAAAATATCCAATAGTTGACTATTTTAGTAGATAAATTATCTAATATTTGTATATTTAAACGATAATTATGATGATATGAATAATTTAAAAATAATATACTATACTTTAAGTTTGATTAAGTAAAATAATTCATAAATGAATATCATCTTTGAAAATAGGATACTTGAAATATATTAAGTGTTCTAACAATGATGATTTTGAATATTTCAAAATTGGAATGTTAAATAATATTTTCAATTATCGAAAATATACCATTAGTTATATATTAAGAATAGAGTGTTCACATACTTAAAATTTAGTACGGACTAAAATGTGCTGCAAATTATTCACATGATAAAAAGAATTGATATAAATAACAATAGGTAATATGTTCTTAAATGATATACTGATTAATTTGAAATTTGAATATTTCAATATATTTTGTCAGGTGTCATCTGATGTATAATATAAATGAGTAAATTAAGTGATACATTTTGATATAATAATAAAATTTAAAAATCTAGGAAACAAGCAAAAAATATTTAAATAAATGAATTTGATACAACTTTTTGTTCATGACTAGAAAAATTTCAAACTTACGACTTGTAGTCCATAATCTACAATCAAACTATTAAGTTTGAAAGTGCAGAATTAATACAAAATTGGGAATTGCTAGCTTTACATAAACATACGCCAAAAATAATAATAAAATAAATCATATACGTCTATAGTAATAAATACTGCAAACGGCTAGATTTATCTCAAAAATTAAATTAAAAGTAATCTTAATATGTATAATTGCGTAAGAACTGTTTGTAATCATAAAATGAAAATGTAATATATATTACTAAAGAATAATATATATACACACATTATATATATATATATATATATATATGAAAAAAGAATGCAGCAGTATTTGTAAAGTTATAAGAGAGTAACAAACTTATTTTCTGACTGGGCCATAAGTCATCCATGGCATTCATCAGGTTACGTATTATTAAATAATATTAAAACAAAAATGCGTATATAAAATAAATATAGAAACAATGTGAACAAAATACGTAGTAATATATAATAAATAATAAAAACAATCACAAGACCGGTGAAGCATTGTAACATAAATTATACTAAAATATCAAGTAGAAATTATGTATCAATTGTCTAATACTGTATTGATACGAGTAGATGTTAGTTATTTTTAAAATCTGCTTGTATATTTAAAATATTATTAAAACCATTACGATTTAAACTTAACAAATTATAAATGATTAATTCTTCCAATACCGAATTTATATATGTATTTATTCTTTTAAGATCGTGTAAAATATAATGAAATCTTTTCTATATGAAATGTATAATATTATGACCACATTCTAATTTATCTTATGATTAGCAAAATTAGAATTGGGACCTAAGTTTTCTAAATTTTATCTCTGAAATATGTTCTTTAGTATGGAATTTTACAATTTCTACCAGTTTTTCCAGAAGTAAAATTTATTACAACTACAAATTAGTTCAATATAAACGCCATAGATTATTATAATTGTAATTACTTTTTCATTCGTAAATTTTTAATTTTATTATCTCAATGGTTTGACATTGAATAACTTATTAATTGCTTAAAAGCTATTTTTACATTATTATAATATTTCTATTCAAAATATGCTAGCAAATTTACCTGATAAAAAGTTATGATATTTCATTGGACACCGTAATAAATTGCATTACTAGGTAGAATTTTATTTTGATTTCGTAGTTTTAATTTACATTTTATTGTGAATTTTCTTAATAATAGTATTCTATAGTTAAAATTATTTTAATTCCAATGTATCACAAATTATATTTAATTCATTATTATAGAATATAGATTTGTTTAAGGAACACATTTGAGTCTATATAAAATTAGAATAAAAAATAAGCAAATTTTGTGAAAAGTTGGATGGTTAAAATCATTTGGAATAATCGTATCAGTTTGAGTGGGTTTCCTATATACATATAATATTGAAATTAAATTAATATTGTTAGAGACATATATTGTAAGATCTAATAAGAAAATTGTATTATCTATTTGCGTTTCAAGTGTAAATTGAAGTTTTTATTAAACTCTGTTTAATAACTGTTAACCATAAGCTCTGCCTGTCTATTTGTACATTTAAATGAGAATAAAAGGTGGCATCAACATATCTGAAATATACTTTCATATACTGCTTAGTGATATCTTGTGATTTCAATAGTGTTTATTGATTCGTAATTTTGCATGTATAATTCAGAAAGAATAGCACTTAAAACTACCCATGACAAACCCATCATTTTGGGAATATACTTTTTATCATATTCAAAATAAATTTGATGTAAGTGTAATATTAACTGAATAAATAATTTCATTGATTTCTTTATTATTAAAGTTACTATTATGTTAAAGTTTATCTTTGAGTATATTTAAAAAGTTATAAATTAAAAATTCTCATTTATTATTGTTATTATAATTTATAAAATGTTTATTAGTATTATCTACCCTTAAGTTATGACGTGTCATAATTCTGATATATGAACTGAGTCAAAATCTATCGACAGATTCACATTGAATTAATTCTACTTCCACATATTAATACACGTTCTTTCCGTCTTTGGATTTTTATTACTAAAATTTACACGATCATAACTTAATACATAATACTAATAAATGCATCTTTATAAATAATCAAAAATTAAATCGTAAAAAATAATAGTTTAGCATATAAATTACAAATATAAAATTATAAATAGTAGTTTCAAATAAACTAAGAGCAAATAAATGCAATAATTGTACCAGCAGATAAATCAAATGCTATTGTTTATGACCTATAAAGAGGATATTCATGGTAGAACATCAGAATTCATAAAAATATTAATAATAAACTTTTATCATATAACCCTACTGATATTTACAATAAACAAATTAATTAATTAATCAAAATTCTACCAAATATAATATCCTATAAGAGTAAAAATAGAAATTGTTAAATATTAATAATGACGAAAACATAACATTCTTATTATTAAATTACAATAAAGAAAATCATAACCCAATAGCCCTACTTATTAACAAATTTAAATCAAAAGCTCCTTTGTATAGTTTTGTCCGAATATTTAGAAATTACATGTTAGTTATAATCGAAAATTAAATACAGACCGCAGATAATTCAATAAAAATACATAAGATTTTATAGAAAAATTAATAAAGTTAATATTATACCAGGATGTAAAATGATTATCTCTAGATGTAAAATTTCTAGTTGTAATAAATTTGTAATTGGAAAACTGGTAGAAATTTTAAAATAATCGGTATAAAGAATCATATTTCAGAGATAAAATTTAAAAAACTTCTTTCCCAATTCTAATTTTGCTAAACACGTCTTAGAATGTGATCAAAGTATACATTAAAATCGATAATAGAAAAAGATATGAATATATAAACACGATCGGAAAAATAATAAATATATAAATTCGGTATTAAAAGAATAAATCATTTATAATGAAGTTAAACGTAATTTTACGTTCGCTTTTTTTTAAATTTCTCAAAACTCTAAACACGTAGTGATGGAAAATGCGTATTGATGAAAAAAAAGGAGAAAATTGTTACCGTTAAATTGAGAACGAACCAAAATCGTGGACATAACTACTGTCAGACAACCGATTTGAACTTAAGGAAAAAACCATGCGAATGCATTATGACTATAGTTAAACTGTTACAATATATAAATATTTCTTAACACAGAAACGTAAAATATAGAGTACAACAATAATATTGTATACAAATAATTCTCCGAGTCTCATGGGCTAATTGGCTAAAGTCTAATTCTTGAATCGATTCCAATGCGTCGGTACGTGTATTTCCCATTCAAAGACTCTTGGCTGAAATTCCTTCTCTACGGACAGTCTATCACGCTATGATGCACGGTTTGATTGTCACGACCTGCAAGATAGTCGAAGGTAGGAGGACTGTATTTTACATCCCATTTGAACATCGCCATATCGCATCGGCCGTGTCCAGTTCGAATTATGTTAAGTACGAACCGTACATTAACGTCGAAGATTCATACCTTGTACACAGTTTTTTTTTTACGAGGATCGGATACAAGACTGCTATTTGTAATACTTGTTGTTGCCAACACTTTAACGCCGTTCCTTTGTGCCCTCGAAGTTTAATGTTGTTAGCTCCTTTGCTGTACTCCAGGAGGATTTTCTTGATTTCAGCCTGAGTTTGGGTGTATTGCCTAACAATTGGTGTACAACCGTGAACATTTTATCTTTTCGACTTTGTTAATAGTTCAGAAGAAAGCAGTGCCTCTTTCTGCGTAAGAGTGTCTGCAAAATATTACTTAATAATGGTAACCATTTCATTTACGTTTTATTATTATCGAATAATAACGCGTCCGTATAGTATATTACATATATTTTTATATCGGCTAAATGGGTCACTAGTTGCACGTTAACCGATCGGTATCGTCCCGTGTTTTACTTTCAACATATTAAACATATACAATTTTTTTTTTTTACAATCTTTAGATTGGTTCAATGACTTTGATGGATCACCACTCGTCTCTATCCATCACCGCTACTTTTAGTTCTTTATAGTTGGTTTTACCTATGTATTTTATGATCTGTTTCATAAATGGTGTTTTTGGTCTACCTTTTCCAGCTTTTCCTTCTATTATTGTCGTTATCCATTCATTGTTTCATATGTCCAATCCATTTTTTCTTCCTTTCTCTAATTGTTTTCCATATTACTTTTCGTTCATTCATTTTTATGTATACTTCTTCATTTTTTACTTTCTCTGTCCAGGGAATTTTCAGTGTTCTTCTCCAGTACCATGTTTCAAAAGCTTCGATCCTTCTTTCCGCTTTGCGTATCGTCCATGTTTCTGCCCCATAGAGAGCTATACTCCATACAAAACTTTTTATAAGAGTCTTCTTGGTCTTTAGACTTACAGTGTTTGCTGTGAATAGGTGTTTTTTTTTGTAAAATGCTTGCTTTGCTTGTGCTATTCTGCTCTTTATATCCATCTCGCTTCTTCCATCACATGTTATTTTGCTTCCTAAATATGTAAAACATTGAACAGTCTCCAGCTTCTCGTCTTCGATTATTATATTCGAAGTCAATGCCTGCTTACTGCATATTAATATCTTAGTCTTGCTCTTATTTATTTTCATTTTGTATTCTTTACAGTTATCATTCATTTTTGTTAACATGTTTCCTAATTCTTCTTCACTTTCCGCTATCATAGCTATGTCGTCTGCAAAACGCAACATTTGTACTAGCATACCATTAATTTTTATTCCTCCAATATCTTCTTTCCTTAATTCTTTTAGTGCACTTCCAATATATAAATTAAATATAGTGGGTGATAGGTTACACCCTTGTCTAACTCCTTTTTCAATGTTTGCTTCTTCCCATGTTTTACTTTCTTTTTCAATTATCACAGCCTTTTCATTTAAATATAGCTTATAAATAATTCTTCTGTTTTCAGTATCAATATATATGGCTTTCATAATATTAAATAACTTTTCCCAGTTGACGTTGTCGAAGGCTTTTTCCAGGACGATGAACGCTATATAGAACGGTTTGTTTACTCTATACATCTTATCCATGATCATCCTTAGGCACAGTATAGCCTCCCTGGTTCCCTTATTTCTCCTAAAACCGAATTGATCTTCTTCCAGGTTGTCGTTTATTTTTGCTTCTATTCTATTATGAATTATTTTTGTCAATATTTTTGATGCATGTGTTATTAAACTTATGGTTCTATGATACTCACATTTTTCGGACTTACTTTTTTTTTGGTAATAGTATCATTAAGCACTTCTCGAAATCCTTGGGAACCACCCATTTTTCATATGTTTCATATATTATTTTAAACAATGTCTCTTTTCCTTGGCCTTCCATTGCTTTTAATATTTCTCCACTTATGTTGTCTATGCCTGTAGCTTTGTTATGTTTTAGCTCTTTTAGTGCTGTCTCAAATTCCTCCTTTAAAATGTGTAGTCCTGTATCTTCTTCTTCTATGATCCTTTGCTCTGCATGTATATTGTCATTTCCGTATAGCTTTTCAAATATTGTTTCCATATTTTAACTTTTTCCCTTCCGTGATTATTTTACCGTCTGCTCCTCTGAGTATAGTGGCTTTATCTTTGTATTCTCTAAAAAATCGTTTAATGTTCTTGTATGCTTTATCACTTTGGCCTTTCGCAAGGCAAAAATCACTAAAAATAACAAAAAAAAGAATAAAATGAATGCCCCACCCTGAAATTGTTTTCTAAACCTTTGTTCCGCAATGCTGCTCAAAAAAAAAATAATAGAAAAAAAAATATATATATAAAACATATTAAGGTGAATTTTGTTTAAACTGATAAAATCTTTAAAATTGTAGAAAATAACTAGGGCGTTTCCGTCGCTGTGAGTGCGCAGTCTCCTCCTTATCAGTCGCTGTAAGTGTACAGTGTAAGCGTGTGGTCATAAATACCAGTGGGTCATATGCCTTCGGTGTATAATAAATAGTGGGTTCAAGAAGTCAGTTTTGATTTTCTTCAAAATCATTCGCTTTACGCCAGGATATATGGATAAAAGTCGGTTATGAGTCATCGGCGCATAATGAGTAGAGGACGTCTATGAATCGGTTATCAAAGTCGTTCGCTTAAGCCAGGGAATTCTAATACCAATGGATTATACGCCTTAGGCGCTAACGGTTAGCGGGGTCTCGGGACCTCGTTTTAGATGTGCCTCGCTTTTGTTGTGGATCTCGTTTTTGGTAGCGTCTACCAGCGGTAACAGTCGCTGTAAGTCAGATTGTTGTAGGTGTAGAGTCTTCTAATTTGACTGTCGTCTAGGCATATGGTCTCCCGATGTAAAGATTGGTGGACGTCTTCACGTCACGTCAGTCCTTTTAAGCGTGTGGTCATGAATACCAGTGGGTCATACGCTTTCGACGTATAATAAATAGTTAAAGTATATATATATATATATATATATATATATATATATAATAGTTATAGACTAAATCATTCGCTTTACGCCAGAATGCATAGATAAGAGTGGGTTATGCGTCTTTGGCGCAAGTACAAAATGTGAACATTTTGCGAAATTTGGCGAAAATAAAACGAAAATAAATATTCAGCCGTATACCATTACTGGTCAAAAAATACGTTTAAATGTAGTAGCTTCTACTATAGCATTCCTTGTGAACTAGAACAGTCATAAAAAAAAAAGAAATTTAATGAAAGAATAAACCATCTAACTCATGAATACTTTAATAAATCGATTAAAAAAAAATTAACAGTAATGTATATATTTAATTTTTTTAAATTTTAATGTTATCAATGCATTACAAATACAGGAAGAAGTATTTGCAACGTAAAGGTGCTTGAACGAGGAAAATATTAATTAAGAACTACAACAGCACAATAAAAGTAATTTTTATTTTTTTTTAAAACACATATTATTATAATTTGAATTCAATACTCTAGTAATAATAGATATTTTCTTTCGGTATTAACTATGTTATTTAATATTGTTTTGCGTTATTACTGCGGCGGCCCGAATTTCGATATAAAACGATATCGGGAAAATAAAAATGATATGTCGATAAACAAAAACGTTTGCAGTTGGCCAAAACTATATAATCGTTTTACAATTGCGTTCTATTTTATAAAACGAATCGCTTGTAGTATCGCATTCGTACAATTTTTTGCAGTACGCGGCGTGTGTAAAATTCCAAAATTCAACTATGCGGTAAATCTGTTGAATGATTGTTTAATATCAATATATCGATTAGTATTTGTTTGATATCGAAATATTTCGATTGCGTTGAAAAATGAAAAATGATTGCAAAATTTTTACCTATGTTATATCAAAAGTGATAGACACTTACTACTACCACGTATAATTTAAATAGGTATATTCAAAATATTCGTTTTTGCTTTTTATTTCTTATACACTTATACTTTAAAACAATCGAAATATGAGTTTCAATGACACAATTATTTGTGAAAGCACATAATGCGCATTACGAATTTATAAGAAGAGTAAAAATTGAATGTGATTAACTAAAAAAGTCATCAGACTTAAGCATTGTCAAATAAATAATAGAAAAACAAATATAATAATAATAACAATAATAATAATAATAATAATAATAATAATAATAATAATAATAATAATAATAATAATAATAATAATAATAATAATAATAATAATAATAATAATAATAATAATAATAATAATAATAATAATAATAATAATAATAACTTGGAATAGAAACATAGAGAAGTGACTGCGTTAGCATAAACTATCTCCGATACTGACAAGAAATATCAGTAGGGAAAATCGGTAATACAAACTTCGGATCCGATGGAAATTGAATTTCGGGACAAGATTCAACGTAATAAAATATTTTAGCAGACTGTTGAGTTTTGGATTGTATATTTTGATTGTACATCGCGCTGAATTTTGTGAACAGACCTTACGTTGTAAACCGCAGTCGTTTCCGAAAATCTATCATCGTGGTGTAGGTGGTGTACGTACCGAAATCGCATTCTGTCGACGACCGCCCTATAATTTCCGAGACGAAATTTCGTTTTTCTCTCTTCAACATACGTGTCTTCTCTTATACATTATTACCGAGACTGCACGGAACGCGGATGATAAAATACCGTTTTCATTGTCCTATATAATACGTATACTGCAGATGTACACGGTTAATCGATTATTTCGAGTGCGGATGAGAGAATAAACGGGCGGTGCAGCATCAGTAGCAATTGCCGACGCTGGTAAAGATCTGAAACGGCCGTCGACCATTTGTATGAGTTCGGCGCCACTGCCTGTGTGGCGCGCGGACGGACGGACGCAGCCACGTTTATTTCGTATATTTATATACGGCGATTATATGAAATAGTCGGTTAATAATCCTCATGATTAGAACTAGGATTTATATGCGATAAAAAAAAATTGTGAGACGCGCATTTTATTTTTTTTGAAAACTCGCGAAATGATTTCGTTTAATTCTATTGAAACATTAAAAATATAGTTTTTACATAAATGTCGGAAAATGATTACACTTATTCCAACGCGGAATGGATTTATTGACTTCTTTTTCCATATCACACGACGACGAGCATATTTGAACGATCAGCCCGGAAAACATCAGTTTTTTACGTTCGCTTTTTTTTTTAAATTTCTCAAAAACTCTAAACACGTAGTGATGGAAAATGCGTATTGATGAAAAAAAAGGAGAAAATTGTTACCGTTAAATTGAGAACGAACCAAAATCGTGGACATAACTACTGTCAGACAACCGATTTGAACTTAAGGAAAAAACCATGCGAATGCATTATGACTATAGTTAAACTGTTACAATATATAAATATTTCTTAACACAGAAACGTAAAATATAGAGTACAACAATAATATTGTATACAAATAATTCTCCGAGTCTCATGGGCTAATTGGCTAAAGTCTAATTCTTGAATCGATTCCAATGCGTCGGTACGTGTATTTCCCATTCAAAGACTCTTGGCTGAAATTCCTTCTCTACGGACAGTCTATCACGCTATGATGCACGGTTTGATTGTCACGACCTGCAAGATAGTCGAAGGTAGGAGGACTGTATTTTACATCCCATTTGAACATCGCCATATCGCATCGGCCGTGTCCAGTTCGAATTATGTTAAGTACGAACCGTACATTAACGTCGAAGATTCATACCTTGTACACAGTTTTTTTTTTACGAGGATCGGATACAAGACTGCTATTTGTAATACTTGTTGTTGCCAACACTTTAACGCCGTTCCTTTGTGCCCTCGAAGTTTAATGTTGTTAGCTCCTTTGCTGTACTCCAGGAGGATTTTCTTGATTTCAGCCTGAGTTTGGGTGTATTGCCTAACAATTGGTGTACAACCGTGAACATTTTATCTTTTCGACTTTGTTAATAGTTCAGAAGAAAGCAGTGCCTCTTTCTGCGTAAGAGTGTCTGCAAAATATTACTTAATAATGGTAACCATTTCATTTACGTTTTATTATTATCGAATAATAACGCGTCCGTATAGTATATTACATATATTTTTATATCGGCTAAATGGGTCACTAGTTGCACGTTAACCGATCGGTATCGTCCCGTGTTTTACTTTCAACATATTAAACATATACAATTTTTTTTTTTTACAATCTTTAGATTGGTTCAATGACTTTGATGGATCACCACTCGTCTCTATCCATCACCGCTACTTTTAGTTCTTTATAGTTGGTTTTACCTATGTATTTTATGATCTGTTTCATAAATGGTGTTTTTGGTCTACCTTTTCCAGCTTTTCCTTCTATTATTGTCGTTATCCATTCATTGTTTCATATGTCCAATCCATTTTTTCTTCCTTTCTCTAATTGTTTTCCATATTACTTTTCGTTCATTCATTTTTATGTATACTTCTTCATTTTTTACTTTCTCTGTCCAGGGAATTTTCAGTGTTCTTCTCCAGTACCATGTTTCAAAAGCTTCGATCCTTCTTTCCGCTTTGCGTATCGTCCATGTTTCTGCCCCATAGAGAGCTATACTCCATACAAAACTTTTTATAAGAGTCTTCTTGGTCTTTAGACTTACAGTGTTTGCTGTGAATAGGTGTTTTTTTTTGTAAAATGCTTGCTTTGCTTGTGCTATTCTGCTCTTTATATCCATCTCGCTTCTTCCATCACATGTTATTTTGCTTCCTAAATATGTAAAACATTGAACAGTCTCCAGCTTCTCGTCTTCGATTATTATATTCGAAGTCAATGCTTGCTTACTGCATATTAATATCTTAGTCTTGCTCTTATTTATTTTCATCTTGTATTCTTTACAGCTATCATTCATTTTTGTTAACATGTTTCCTAATTCTTCTTCATTTTCCGCTATCATAGCTATGTCGTCCGCAAAACGCAACATTTGTACCAGCATACCATTAATTTTTATTCCTCCAATATCTTCTTCCCTTAATTCTTTTAGTGCACTTTCAATATATAAATTAAATAGAGTGGTTGATAGGTTACACCTTTGTCTAACTCTTTTTTCAATGTTTGCTCCTTCCCATGTTTTACTTTCTTTTTCAATTATCACAGCCTTTTCATTTAAATATAGCTTATGAATAATTCTTCTGTCTTTAGTATCAATATTTACGGCTTTCATAATATTAAATAACTTTTCCCAGTTGACGTTGTCGAAGGCTTTTTCCAGGTCGATGAACGCTATATACAACGGTTTGTTTACTCTATACATCTTATCCATAATCATCCTTAGGCACAGTATAGCCTCCCTGGTTCCCTTATTTCTCCTAAAACCGAATTGATCTTCTTCCAGGTTGTCGTTTATTTTTGCTTCTATTCTAATATGAATTATTTTTGTTAATATTTTTGATGCATGCGTTATTAAACTTATGGTTCTATGATCCTCACATTTTTCGGACTTCTTTTTTTTTGATAATGGTATCATCAAGCACTTCTCGAAATCCTTGGGAACCACCCATTTTTCATATGTTTCATATATTATTTTAAACAATGTCTCTTTTCCTTGGCCTTCCATTGCTTTTAATATTTCTCCACTTATGTTGTCTATGCCTGTAGCTTTGTTATGTTTTAGCTCTTTTAGTGCTGTCTCAAATTCCTCCTTTAAAATGTGTAGTCCTGTATCTTCTTCTTCTATGATCCTTTGCTCTGCATGTATATTGTCATTTCCGTATAGCTTTTCAAATATTGTTTCCATATTTTTAACTTTTTTCCCCTTCCGTGATTATTTTACCGTCTGCTCCTCTGAGTATAGTGGCTTTATCTTTGTATTCTCTAAAAAATCGTTTAATGTTCTTGTATGCTTTATCACTTTGGCCTTTCGCAAGGCAAAAATCACTAAAAATAACAAAAAAAAGAATAAAATGAATGCCCCACCCTGAAATTGTTTTCTAAACCTTTGTTCCGCAATGCTGCTCAAAAAAAAAATAATAGAAAAAAAAATATATATATAAAACATATTAAGGTGAATTTTGTTTAAACTGATAAAATCTTTAAAATTGTAGAAAATAACTAGGGCGTTTCCGTCGCTGTGAGTGCGCAGTCTCCTCCTTATCAGTCGCTGTAAGTGTACAGTGTAAGCGTGTGGTCATAAATACCAGTGGGTCATATGCCTTCGGTGTATAATAAATAGTGGGGTTCAAGAAGTCAGTTTTGATTTTCTTCAAAATCATTCGCTTTACGCCAGGATATATGGATAAAAGTCGGTTATGAGTCATCGGCGCATAATGAGTAGAGGACGTCTATGAATCGGTTATCAAAGTCGTTCGCTTAAGCCAGGGAATTCTAATACCAATGGATTATACGCCTTAGGCGCTAACGGTTAGCGGGGGTCTCGGGGACCTCGTTTTAGATGTGCCTCGCTTTTGTTGTGGATCTCGTTTTTGGTAGCGTCTACCAGCGGTAACAGTCGCTGTAAGTCAGATTGTTGTAGGTGTAGAGTCTTCTAATTTGACTGTCGTCTAGGCATATGGTCTCCCGATGTAAAGATTGGTGGACGTCTTCACGTCACGTCAGTCCTTTTAAGCGTGTGGTCATGAATACCAGTGGGTCATACGCTTTCGACGTATAATAAATAGTTAAAGTATATATATATATATATATATATATATATATATATATATAATAGTTATAGACTAAATCATTCGCTTTACGCCAGAATGCATAGATAAGAGTGGGTTATGCGTCTTTGGCGCATAATGAGTAACTTACGGTGGTTCGTTGTGAAATAAGGTTTATATATATACCAGTGGGTTATACGCCTTCGGCGCATAATGAATAGCAGGGGTCAAGAAGTCGGTTTTCAAAATTATTCACTTTAACACGTTCGCTGCGGATGACACCAACTGGCGTCATTTCTACCTAATTTTTCAATCGGTGTTAATTCGGGCAGCGTTAGGTTTTAATCTTGTTCTTTTCATCACCGTTGTTAAGTGTATACTACTGTATATTTCTATGAAAGTCGTACATTAAACTTTCCATTTTTAGACCTACGATAACATTTAAACGGGGAATAATTTTATGTAGTTATCTCATTGAAACCTAGAATTATTTTATCACTTTTCCTGTGCGGTTGACAGTGAAGTACATAATTCGAATTTTCTATACTATTACACGTATAGAAAAATATTTTTATTAGTATTTTATTCTTTCTCGTAATTTTTTCGACACAATATGAGTATTGACTTAAGTGAACCTGGTCCATCCTAGCCAAAACGTATTTGCATATGCTTGTCAGGTTGTAAAATAGATTTTTAAAAATAGATTTTAAAACTGGTAACTATTATTATAAAGTATAAAGTATTTGAATGATTATTATATAAGTAACCCAGACAGTAAAATCATGTTGATTGAACATCAAAATAATGTTTAAAAAATAACGTTTAAGTTTTATGAATGTTACCAGAAAGTTTTCTACAAATTTTTAAACGTTCATATAACATTTCCTTATAATTTTTTGGTCGCAGAAATAATGTTACAATAAAATTACAAAAATAATGTTACTATCATATTAATATAAAGTTATTTTAATGTCATTTTAAATTCATTAAATATTTACATAATGTTTTATTAATTTATTTATAACATTTTACATTTTTGTTTTCTATAATATAAATATAAATTATAAATAGAATAAAATTGGATACAAATTATACACAATACGGGCTTACTCCCAAACTCTGATATGAAATTTTAGTATTTATACAGATAAATATTTTACTATATTTACATCCTTTACCAAAAAATTATATGAGAAATAAGAAAATTAGGATGCTTCCTTTCTTTATCTTGCCTAATCATTTTTATATTTACATTACAAAATATCACAATGCAACAAAATTTACATTCACCAAAACATTTATTTAAAAACTTTTATTAAATATTTAATTTGTATACAAAGTTTTTTGTTCAACTTTATTTTTAGCTTTGAGCCGAAATGGAGCATGTGAGAGCCATGTTCCAAAGGAATATCAATTTCTTTTTCTGTGACATGTTTGTACTTTAAATGAGTTCTTAATGCATCTGAAAAATACAACAGTTAGCTAGATTTGTAGCTAGTGTGTATAAATATATATTAGTTATATATTAATTTTACTAGAATCAATACCAATAAAAATGAAAAGTAACTGTAATATTATGCTCTTTTATTTGATCTAATGGTAATTATTTTTCTCATATATGTACACAAAATCTAATATATGTAAATCTCAAAATAAAATTACCTATAATTAAACGGTAACAGGATAAACTTGAAAAAGATTTTTTTCTTCTTTAATCCATATAAAGAGTAATTCTCCAGAAACTTATCACCAAATAAACGCATCATAATTCTTCTTACACTGTTTCCAAGATCTTTATTGCCAATTTACAAGGCAATTTTGCCTACCTTTAAACATAATGTAAACAATTTTAAAATACTTATTCACACTTAACATATTATATTCAATAATTAGCTAGTTAAGACGATTAGGCAAGTACTGTAAATTGCCTCTACGTGATGTCTGAAACCAAACAATAATAGAAGTGCCAGAAAAGAAGGCAACTATAGATATAACATTTAAAATGTTTATTATATTATATATAACTTCATAATATTTGTTTTTACTCTAATATTATGATAATTATTTTAGGTTTTTTTTTACAAATTTATAATTAAAATAAATGCCCTCATATAAGAAGTATTATTTTTTCATAATCACTTACAGTTGATCTATGTCTACTTTAAACCATTTGCAATGGTAATCTTATCATGTAACTATTATTGCATATACTGTACAATAACATTAAAAATATTAAAATTAGTTTATTAATTATTAATTCTAATAATAATTAATTACACAAACTTCTGGTTTTATCAATTTAAACATTGCACATGATAATTATATTATGTATTTACCAAAGATGCTTTGAAACAAGTATCATTTTTTTTTTCAAACACTTCCTAGTCTTCTTCAGATTTTATTGGGAAGAGAGTTTCCATAATATTGGTATGATCATCTATTGGAGTAATAAAAGATTTTTCTTTCATGAGTTTTTCAACATTATCATTAGTAGTTTGACATAAATACATTAAACTCTGTATTTCATGTTTCATGTGTGCATACGATGTTAAAAACATTTTTTGAAAATCTAAAAAAAAACAATTACAATTATTATAACATATTTTTACAATAAAAGTTAATACATTAAATATAAAAATGTAATATGTATTATTTTATACTATACCACAGAATAAAACAATCAGAATGGACACTGATAAGAAATAACACGAGTGGTATAGGACGGCGGCAAAAATCAGTCGGCCATTTTGTTTCAGGTAACGCAGTGTGACCCATCTAGTAAAAATTAAATATGTTATTGATTAAAATAGGTATTTTATACAGCGGTACAGTGTACAGTAAATATCACAGAAGTCAGGAATACAGAATGAAACGATATATATGTACCTTATCACAAAACAAATTTGATAAAAACTACCTGAAATAAAATGGCGACTGATTCTCTGTTATCGGCCCGCCGCCCAGAAGTGTCCACCCCCTGACTATACCTTTAATAGATGTTAATATAGTTTCACTTGAAGGTTGAACTGTAGCAATATAATTATTTCCAACACCAAGACCTTAAAAATTAAATAACTAGTCTAAATAAACAGTCTAATCATTTATTTATATTGATTATATTATAGAATCACCAAAATAAAATACCTGTAATTTGTTTAGTGTTTTCCCCATAATGCAATTGTCTCTTGACTGTATTTGATTTATTTAAACTTAAATCAATAGTTGAAATATATTTTGTTGATTCAAGGCCAACCTCATCTTGAAATGTATCTGCAGATACTGGTTTGCGGATATATCTTGTATCCTGAGTTACTTTCCAATTTCCACTAGGGGAACACGTTATGTTTGATTCACTCATAATCTTTTTTGGCGTATGCTGGATATTTTCAATAGTACCTAGAATAGTAATAGTAATGAGTAATTTTAAATAAATGATAAATGATGAATAACATATACATATATGCTAAGAAAATAATATTAAAAATGTTTTTTTTTTATTTTCAATGAAATTGGTTCCACCAATAAACCATATATTTTTGAAGTCTTGATGTTTTGGTATCATATTAAAATATAACGTCATTTTACCATAACATTCGGAATCTGTTTTTTTTTTAATTTTCCAAGTTGGGTCATTATATCAGAGACATCATTATTTGAATCAGATGTACTATCAGCTGATGTACTAATTAGATGTAATACAGGATTTATTTTTTCCATATCATTTGTGAAATTTGAATCTAAATTTAAAATATCAATATGCTATATACAAATTAATTAATTATTATTTTAATTTTAATACCTTTAAACATGTAATGGGGAGGGCAACTATTAATTGAAGAATTTGGTTTTAAACTATTGAATTTCACTTTTTTTATATTGTCCATGTAAGGAGATAAACTACCGAGTCGTTTTAATTTATTTTTGTATGCTAACACGTAGAACGCACAAATGAATAGCTGTCGCCTATCAGCTATGGTATGCTAAATTCTAAATAAAAAGATTAAATTAGCAAAAATAAAAAACACGTTTGGAAATTTAACAATACTACCTACTGAAGAAATTCATTATAATTATACTATATTTTAAAATACATACTTACCAATATTTATATCGACGTAACAATGACAGTAATACGATGACGATTCAAAAAATGTGTTAACACGCAAAAGCACAAATGAATAGCTGTCGCCTATCAGCTATGGTATGCTAAATTCTAAATAAAAAGATTAAATTAGCAAAAATAAAAAACACGTTTGGAAATTTAACAATACTACCTACTGAAGAAATTCATTATAATTATACTATATTTTAAAATACATACTTACCAATATTTATATCGACGTAACAATGACAGTAATACGATGACGATTCAAAAAATGTGTTAACACGCAAAAGCACAAATGAATAGCTGTCGCCTATAATATTATTTTAAAATAAATAATTGCCACTAATAACGATGTGGCAAAGGCTACAGTAACACGATTACGATTCACGATTCACAAAATATACCAACACGAACACGCAAAACGCACGAACGAAAAGCTGTCGCCAATCAGCTATTATGGTCTGACGTGAGGGTAGGGATCGCAGAGTCAATATATTTACACAAAAATGGGTTTTCCAACTAGGACTGCACACGTGTATGACTATTCTTGTATTTCACCGCGCGCATTAATTTGTACTTTGCACTATATACCGGTAAAACTGTGTACTGTGTGGGGAGGCCCGATATTCGTGGTTTTCATAAAATATTTTACGTACATTTATGAACAAATATATTTATCATATATTTTAACACTGGTAAATGTGTATATTTTTAACGCTGCCTATTCTATATGAGCCGCATACCTACAATTCGTAGCTGCGTTTCGATTTACATTGCTTAAATAATAAATACTATGCGTCGTTAATATAAACGCATCTTTGTCGTGTAAATCGAAACGTTGGAAGTAGTACAATAAATCTAAAATATAAAACAACTCTTCCCCTATTAACCACAAGAGAAATGTAAAGTACCTACCCAATATTAGGCATTAGATAATTATACTCTCAAAAAAATTGATGGGAACACGCGATTATAAATATATTATTCCAAACGTCAAACATTCAAACTTGGTGCACTGTATATAATAAGTATATAACTATAATTATAATAATTATATAATACATTATACTGTTAATGAATTATCGATCTAATAATGTTCCTTAAATGTTTTTTTTACACAAAATTTCAATATTATATTTAATTGTAATACATTTGAAATATACACGGACCATTTTAAAGAACATA
The DNA here is from genome assembly GCA_032441835.1 of Slavum lentiscoides. Taxonomy (NCBI): domain Eukaryota; kingdom Metazoa; phylum Arthropoda; class Insecta; order Hemiptera; family Aphididae; genus Slavum; species Slavum lentiscoides. Next base: position 5,437,349 of record CM063706.1, on the reverse strand, counting down.
AATATACAATAATATTATTTTTAAATTATTGATTTTATATTGTATAAATGTTTTTATAGATTATAATTAAAATATTGTAAATTTAATAACATCGAAACATAAAAGAATATATTAAAAATAATGTTATTTTACGTTATTAACTAAATGTTACTTGAACACATTTATGTGATAACAAATTAAATATTATAAACAGAACTAAATTATAATGTCGAATAAACATATTTGAAATTGAATATTATTTTTTAAACTATATAAAATATTATATGGACATTATAATCGTAATATTATAAAGGAAACTTAGTGTTAATGTTACAGTAATATTAATGTTAAGAAATTGCTATCTGGGAATATAATATTTGAATGATTGTTATTAATTACATATATATTTTTACCATGATGCCAAATGGCGTCAATCAGCCATTATATAAATTTCTAGAATCAGCTATATAATAAAATCATACAAATGTCGTAACGACTGGATTATTAATTATATATTATCACTCTACAAAACTTGTAGAATTGTCCACGGGACGCGCTGCATTACATCTTGCACGCTGCCTGTCGTCGGGTGAGATATCGGCGTCACGCGCGCCGCCGCAGCAGTACTCGCGCGACTCCGGTTAAAATTGTTCGCGCTGCTTTTAACGGCGTTTTTTTCGCCGTCCGTAGTGCGTACGATATTTTCGTACGCCCATTGCCCATATTGCCGCGTGTGCGTGGATCAACAAAACGGTACACTGATTGGTATAAGTCGTCTCTTTGAGTCCATCGTGGCAAATTGTTGTACTGTCCGAGAAGAGCATAAAAGTCCGCGGTGGTGTATTCGCCATCGTGTGTTGTTCGAGACAACGCGGCGTCGGCGTGTATATAGTTGTGTGTGTGTGTGTGTGTGTGTGTGTGTGTGTGGGCCACACGACCTTGTGACAGCGAGTGATACAGGTGCCGCCGAGATTACGTTACCGTATCGCAGTATAGTATATGGGTCAAGTTCAATGTCAATGTTTTCTGGTATATGTTATTATTGTTGTCATTGTAATTGAATATTATCACGGACATAGGTCCGTTTGTACCTATGCTTAGTTTTAAGTTGCGTTCTATTGTTATGATTATTATTATATGTTTCTAGAATATCCAGTATTATTTCGTTGTTGTCTCTTTTACAATTTGTACAATTTGAACCGATCCATCTCGTCTCACACGAACCATATTTATTTTATGTAGTCACTCGGGCCATCTGTGTATAAAGAGCTCGTTTGGCGAACAGTGCTATTAAATTTAGTGTTTCCATATCGTGCACTAACATGGGCTATCTAAGTATATTTAATTAATGTAATGATATTATTTCTTATCAATCTTTTGATTAATCTTAAGAATTACGCAGAACTAAAATCGGATAGTTATGAAGCCTAACATCGCATTATAGGACTCCTAATATGGTATTATTTTCCCAATAAAAGTCCTGAATACACTTTTTAGGGCTCCTAAATTGAGACTCGTATGTAGGAGACTGTTGGGACAATCCTAAATTATTCCTGGGACTCCCTGTATTATGAGGGATTAATTTTATTTTTTACTACATTTATTTTCTTTTTGAGTTATTCTATTCATATCGGAAAAGAAAAAACACTTATAGTCAATAAAGTTAACATAAATTTATATTTCATGAACATTTTATATTAAATGACAACTAATGATAAACAAATCATCAATAATTAAATACAATGTTATTTAAAAATATACAGTAATATAAATATAGATATTGGTATAATAATTTGTATATAATATAATAGTATTATATTAGTATGATTGTACTTATATATTTTATTAGAAAATATGCAAAAAATAGATATAATAGGTTAAATTAATTTATATTTAATTAAAACATACGTAGTATTATATTTTAATGAGTTCAAAACAATAGCATATAATTAAAATCATTAATGTGATATTGAAAACAAAAAATATGAATATTTAGATTTTTTTTCTGAAAAAAAAAAAATTAAAAAAGACTCAATAAAAGAATTTAAAATGACTTAATAAGAGTACACACAACTTAACAAATAATTTATTAAATTATATACATTTAATCCAAATATATTGGAATAAAAATATTTTTTTGATATTTAAATTCAGAGGACATGGAAATTTGGATTTTTTTAGATTATGATTGTAATGAGGAAAGAAGGGTTTTATAATAGTTTTTATTTAAAACAATTTTTTTTTCTTTGTACAACATTTCGACTACAAGTAATCCGATCATTACACACTACGCGACACGTTCATATTTTCCGATAGTAAATTTGTAGCTGGGGTAAAATTTAGAAAAGAAATTTTTCCATTTTCTTAATAGTTTTTAAACGTAATCCGAAAAAAAAAACCAAAACATTGTGTTAAAAATGACAAAAACGCGATTTCTTCAAAATTTTTTTTTTTTTTTTCTCTAGCGTCTAGCATTTTGAAAACAGTTGTCTTTGAGTTTTGAAATTTATACCGAACATGTAACTTTGCATTATATGTTAGAAGATAGAACAGCACAAAAAAAATTCTTCAAATTTTGAATTATTTATAACATTTATTAGATGTTGGACCTTAAAAGTCATAAAAAGAGTAATTTTTGGTCTTAAGGGCTTAAAATTTTATACATCATACGTTTTAGGCCGCGCGCATATTGAAAAGCGTCGAGCGTCGCGTCGTGAAAAAAAATGGAACCCATATAATTTAAATCAGAGTACGTACATTGACTACGAGCGTCGAGCGTGAGCGTCGCGGCGCGTCACAAACCAAACATGTTCGAATTTCGACGCTCGACGCTCATGAAATACACTGATTATCTTGTTTTTCCATCATCATGGGTATTTTTAGATCTTATTTCTTTTAGATTCTTAAATTTCTTTATTAAATAAACCACACCGCTCAAAAGTAATGCTCTGCAATGTGCGCACCTTGACGCTCGACGCTCGACGCTCTCCAATGCACGCGCGGACTTATTACGTTACTTCAACTATATCAAAAAAATCTTGAAAATCCAAAGTCTCAATTCTTTTTTATTAACATTTAACATTTTTCGATATAATGTATTATTTTAATGGAAAATGGCAATCAAATTGATACCACAATCGATAGAGGTATTATTTCTTTTGCAGTGTACATTTTTGATTAGTAAATATTCTGCCATTATACTACAGTCATACGTCGTACTCATTTTTCGATAGAAAACTTTGCTGTGGTTGTACTTTAGGTAAGTTATTTTTTTTTCATTTTCTCAATACCTCTAACCGCTGACCAAAATACAATTTTTTTTCACAAAAACATCAAAAATGCCATTTTCTTTAAAAAATCATTATTGCATATTAATTGTAAATAATTTTACACCGAGATGCCACTCAGAATCGTTTTATTAAATAAAATGATTTTTCATTGCATTCAAATTTATGTTAATAAAAAAATGTCAAAATCTTACTTAAGGAATTAACTTAAACAACATCCAAAAAGCCGCGGCTCACTGTACCTCCTCTATTAACTATAAAGCAAATATAATTAATGATCTTAAAATAATAGAAAATGTATTGGTTTTTAATTAAATTGAAATTTAGTTGTATACAAATTTAAATTTATTTAGTATTTAAATAACAAAGAACAAGAACAGATTTTTTTTTATAAAACAAATAAAAATCATTAAAAAAAACAGTAATAGGCCTTGGAGAGAGACGATATATTATAATTTGGCAAATGTATGTATATACATAAAGTATACAAATTATTTCATAATGTAAAACTTTCCAATCTCTTTAAAATTGGGTATTTAATTTTAGATTAAACTTACCGGGTTCCTTATATTGAATAATACAAGAAAAAAATTAAAACTTATAATATTCCAAACAGGCATTTTATTATGTAATGATTAATTTGGAAAAGTGGAACAATAATTTAAAATTTATCTATATTTGAAAGAGGACGGATTGAATTTAGAATCACAAATATCAAATAACAAATAAACTGTTAAACATTTAAACCAAATATCATTAGAATAATGTCGGTCAGGCTCACTAGACTACCCGGCATCTGCCAGGGGCCCCAGCCATTTATGGGCCCGTCATAAAATATCAAATAAAAATAAAAATACTTTTACAAGAAAAACAATGAAAATAATAAAACAAAGTCGGTTTCAGACGCAGAAGAAAAATATGAATCTAATATTAAAAATTGTATTGACTGTTTACCTGAAGTATTTCAATAGTATTGACACTTGATAGTATTGTATGAATTAACTTCAAAATCTGGCCCGATTTATTTCATTTTATGTACTTAACAATTACATATGGTTTAATACTTCCTACTGCACACAAATTTTATAAAAACCTGCGTATTTTCTAAGTTGAAGATCTTAAAAACCAAATTTAGGTTCTCAGTTAATCAAATACATCTTGCCTGCAGTATGTACATGTTTGGGAGAAAACTTAATTTAGTTTAATTAACAAAATATTAAATAATTGACAAGTTTGGAACTTCAAGTCAAGAACTAAATAACTGTAGGTACTGTTTCAAAATAAAAATATATTCGAACAAATGTTTTAAATTTTCACAAGCATATTGCTAGTTATATTAATATATAAGTTTCTTACAAATTAAACGATTGTTTTTTAAAATGTAATTTAACTTATTTAAAGTTTTGAAAAATAAATCACCTAAATATGTTAAGTGGTTTTTTATCCTACATCATTTTACATGTCCACAACCAAATTACAAAATCTGTAACGTATAGTATGCGTGTACAGAAAGAAGATATGTTTAAACCTAAATTAAAACCATGGGATGGGAGCCGATTGTGTCTCAGCCTGAGGCGAAAAAAGAATAAAATTTGTGATCGGGAGAGAGGAAGATTGTTAAACCACGGACACTTTGAAATGGTGGGGGATATTTATTTGTACCAGGTCAGGCGAAGAGAAGAAGAGAACCATTTATCCTGCCAGGCTTTATTTAAGCATTGATGAAGATGAAGAAGGATGTCATAGGAAGGAATTTCAAAAGAAGGTTGACACTGTCAACTTGACAGCGAGTGTATTTGGTTGACCCGGCTAAGCGGTCAGCTTCCTCGTGTCATGACAAGTCTTGACATGTCCAGGAAACAGTGGCGCAGGAACTATTTCTCACTCGGGGGGGGGGGGCAACTATTTAAAGCTTATATAGTTATACATATTTTTTTAGTATGTAATATATAAAAACTCTCACCAATATGTTTAAATATAAAAGTATAATAATTACCTGCCGTAAAATGGGGCAACATTGGTAATGCGGGGTAACTTTGATTTTTCGATTATATTTGATTGATAATTTGTTATCGTATTTTCATAACCAAACGCGTGACAGTGGTGCTCTTTAGATTATTGTATTAACATCATTCCGTTCATAGCATCTTATTAGTATAATATGTTATCATATTATCTATCGTTAAAACGCATTGACACAAAGTGATATGCGTTTAATAAAAAGCGTACTCAAATTAAATGTTGATGCAAAATTAAGAAAATCGTCGTCTTTTTGAAAAGTGCATATTAATGTAGTATACTATACTATAAAGAAAATTGTACTTTCTTTATAATACCATTATTATTACCTATTACCTATTAAACTTGTTCTTCGGGGTAACTCTGATATGCATGTACGGCTAATTTTGATAATCTCTCATGTATCAATAAAACTATGTTTTTACTGTCTAGATGGCTCGTAATCCTAAGAAAAAACTTGGAGCGAGACAGTATGGTAACTACACTGTATGTACAGTTGCAGAAGATTCGATTATATTTAAAGCTTCAAAAAAATTCAAAATTCCTTATGGTACACTTCATAATAAATTCCACGGTTGCTATACAAAAGTTCCTAGAGCTCCTACCGTTTTTACACAAGCAGAAGAAATAGCTGTCAAGTGTGGTAAAAGGGGATATCCACTTGATTTGCAGGATATTCTATTTGTTGTAAAATGTTACCTTGACCAAATGGGCTGGAAAGTCAATAAATTCGCCAATAAAAAAAATATCTGTTTTCTAGATGTGTGAAATATACCGACTGAATACATAAGTCAAGGTACCATATTGTACCTATATCCAAATTTTTAAACATTTGTTGATTAATTATTAAGTAACTATTGCTAATTTTGAATTAAAAAGAAAGTTGATTAATTATTTATGCTTGTATTGATATATTTTGAAATTCCTGTCTTTATTTATCAAAGTTACCTCATTTTAAAGAAACATTAATAACTCAAAAACTTGATGGATTTTGATATAGGGAAACATTGATACCTTTATATCTATTACCATGCATTTCGCACTATCCAAATGAACCTATCAAAGTTACCTTACTTGTAGTATGACGTTGATAATTTTTTTAAATTTAATATCCAAGGTAATTAAAAAAAAATTAATTTGAAAACTTAATTCTATTTGAATACATATGAATATTAATAAATAAATGCTTCATAAAGTTTTATTTTTCAATAATTTATAAACAAAAAACTAAAAAATTTTTTTGTCAATATTGCCCCATTTTACGGTTTATAAAATATCTAAGAATGTATGAAATAAAAACATTGATGTAATTTTTCATATTTTCGCAGGAAGTTAACAAAGTCCACGACTGACACAGATGCAAAAATTAAAAGCCCGTGGTATATTTTTAGATGTTGATAAAATGCATGTTAATTTCACCATCTTCTTTATTATTATACGATTTATAGAATTATTTTGAGATTAATTATATATGTTTACATTGATGATGGCTGTTCATTTTATCCGAGGGGGCAAAAGTATAACTTATACCTAGGGGAATTATATCTGGGGGGCTACTGCCCCCTCTGCCCCCTTTCTCCGGCGCCACTGCCAAAAAACCACAAAAATTTGACGATAATATTTGAAAGGCTAAAAGAGTATAGAATAGATTTCATATCGAGTGAAAAATTAGAATTGAACGATTTAAAAGGATTAGAACAAAGAGAATTGATAGCTGATAACGAATCGGATACGATAAGAAATATTTTAGGAGTTAGAAATCGGGTAAACTGAAGTGCTGTTAATATAGCATAGCATTCAAATGTTTATAATCATGCTATGGGAGAAAGAATGTCGGAATACTTAACCCTTCACCACTCACCCGGTTTCCGATACCACTTTTACTCGTGAGGGTTAAAAATTTACCATAATAAATAAGTTGAAAAACAATAAGCTGAAAAAACTAATAAACACTCGATAATATAATATTATACATTGGCGTTTCATGAAAAAACATCGACAAAAATGTACGCGTATAACTTATTTACTGATGTTTCGTGTATAAAAGAGCGACCGAAGATAACATACAATACGATAAAACCCAAATTAATCTATTTATATTAACTCATTTTTAAATTTATTTCTAGTTGGGTAAATTATTAGAAGATACTGAATGATATAGACATGCTAGTAGTCTCTCAATAACAATTTTACATGAATGTAAAATTTGACTGGGGTGAATTTTTACCCCGCGCAAGTGGTCACGGGTTAATTTTCAATTCTGGAATGAAAAAAGCAAGTTAGACAGAGTTACTGGAAACAAAACGTCAGTAAAAATAAGACTGTAATAGAGGAATTATATTTCTATTACATAATACATTGTACCTATATTTGCCTATATTTGTTTGAAGAAAATTTAATTTTAAACAGAAAAATAAATTTCCATTTTTTATTATCTGTAACTGTAAAATAATTATAAAAGTGTGGAGGCCCCAAATTTGTGGGGGTCCCTGGGCTGCAGCCCACACAGCTCTTCCCTAAATCTGGCCCTGGGAGGATCAATAACACAAATCATAATTGTCTTAAAAATGTGCTCCACTCAAATATACTCTCGGATTTAACCACTGAAACCTTATAAAAACAGAAATTATGGGGGTTCTGACACCGCCCCCCTTATATACGCCCCTGTCCGTACTGCAACAACCCGAATGGGTCGCCGACCATACACCGATACCGTTTAACACCCCTAGTCATATGGATTTATTTATTCTTTTTTTTATTTTTATTTATATTTATATAATTTTTAACGAAAAGAGAAATGGAATTAACGATATAACGTCAATTATATCATATCTAAATGTATTATAATAGAAAGAAAATTTTGTCATTCATACGATTATTACGTAAAATAATGTAAAGAAAAATAATATACATACATAGAGACAATTTTGTTTTACATATACACATATATTCACGTAGATTCCGTCGTTGATGCTGTCGTGGTATTTTTGTTGTTACTGCGGCTCTTTATCTTGATGTTGCCGACATCTCCTCCCTGCCACTTGACGGCTCGGAGACACGATCGGTTGGACAAGTTTGCCACTCATGTCAAATATTTTGAACAATGAGAGAACGAAGAAAAAATAAGACTATCGTCTTCGAACGCCAACGACACATTGACAGCAGAGCGACGACAATATTGTTGTTTTTGGTAGAGAGCAAGAGAGCTGACGCCGACGGTTGTCGTTTTGCTCAGTGGCGCCGAGTCATATAAATTTAAGTGAAGCGAAATCGAATTATTTACACCCACCACCCATCCACCTATCAATTCACATAGGTTAGAAACTTGGAACTTAGGTTTGCTTACTGTTTTTTTTTTAAACAATTATTTTAACGGCTACGCTTTCTGTTTGTTATAGTTGTTCAGTGATTAACGACATTTTGACGAATTCTTTTATAAATTGTACGACCCACCCCAACCCCACATATATGAAATGAACGTCAATTTTGCCACTCACTGAGTTGCGTTCTTTTAAAACGCAACGCACAGATTCAAATTTTTTTTTTTTATTAAATGAACGGAGCAAAACATTTGCTTATTTAATTTTATTTATATACCAACGCGACTGTTTAATAATACCTTTTATAATAATTCTATTTAAATTTTACATGATATAAAATGAATCTTACAATGTTTTAACCTAATGCAAATAATATTAAAAAAGGTAGCGAGCCGCGGGGTGTTGTGAATATCGTTTAAATGAATTACTCGGATAAAGATTTTAGAGTTTTGTTTTTATTATAAATTTGAAACTTTGGAAGCAATGACAAATCATTGCATTCGATAAAACGATTCTGAGTGAAGCTTCGGTGTAATACACTTTGTCTATTTTTTGTACAAAATTAAAGTAATCTATGTCTGACGTTGTGTCCAAATTTTGTTTAATTTTTCGACAGTTTTTGAGTTAAAGATTTAGAGGCTTTTGGGAAAATCGAAAAATGACCTCTCTAAAGTACCATCTAGATGCGATTTGCTGCCAGAAACAAACTGTGATTGAAGAGATCGGAATACTCCTACTGGTAGAATTTTTGGGTACAGACATAAAAAAAAAACACATCATTGTAAAAACAATAGATTCATTGCTCCGCTCAGAATCTAAAAAATAAATTAATTTCCAGGAAAAGAAAATCCAAAACTTATTGATTTTATATATATTGCAAATTTAAAGCAATGATAAATAAATTTTGGAAATTGCCTTCTTGTAAAATGTCGACCTATTTTGCAAAATTATATATTCTAATATATTTTATTATGAGATATATTTCGTTATTTTTTGAAGTAGAATTTTTGATTATATATAATTTGAACTAAATTATCCATAACACGAAAAATAAAAAATAAAAATGTACTGTTGTCGAATAGTAATTGTTGTTTACATACATTAACATAAGCCGTTAAACAAATACAATTAAAAAACATATGGGAGAATGCCGATGTAATAGTAAAAATCATATTCTTAGATTATTCATAATTTGTAATATGAAAAAAAATTATATTTCAAATTCCAAATACCAGACTATAAGGAAGTATTACGATTTTGAATTTTATGGAAAATAATATGCAAACTGTTGAAAAGTATACGAAAACTGAGTGCTAGTATTATATGTAAGAGTATTAAATTATTTTATAGGATCACAAATAACCTGTATTAAATTCATCGTACAAATTTTGAACCAAATATCATTAAAATACACTGGAAATTATATAATGTATCCATTGGTTTTATTTTTGTTTAATTAGAATTAAGGGAGGTATAATAATTTTAATATATATTTGATATCTGACTTTCCTGAAAAATTTAGAACTTAATAATTTTTTTATATTTTGCAAATTAAAAGCAAATATATTTTTATAATTGCTATCTTGGAAAATGCAGATATTATTTTCCACGATAAAATTAAACTATTTTATGATTTATTGTGAGATATACTTGTTTTTTTCTTTTTCTTTTGAATATTTGATTATACATACCTTTCTCTACAATGAAAATACAATAATAATCAATGAAAACTTGATAGAACTTCTATGTGACACAACTTTAAAAAGTGAGTTTAAAAGAAAACAACTTATTTATTTTTGGGTAGATATTATGAACGAATATGAATGACTCTCTGACAAGGCAATTGAGTTCCTATTAGTACGGAGCTGATCGAGAGTGCGTTTTCATCGTACATCTTTATTAAAAATAAGTGTAAAAATAAATTAAACGCAGCTCCACATTTAAGATTATATCTTGCATCATTTTAACCTTATTTTAAAAAACTATCTAACTGGAAACAACAAACTAAGTTTTTATATAACAATTTTTTTATTCATTAAATAAGTAAAATAATATACATTATTACAGTGGCGTAGCTAGGAATTTCGTATGGGGGGGGCTAAGATCCAGTATTACCCATGTGATAATATCAGTGACGTAGTTACAGGGGGAGGGGTGCAAGGCGTTCCCTCCCAAAAAATCATAAAAAAAGCTTATCCTTGTCATTTAAAATTTTGAAATTTTATTTTGTTAATTGAACACACTAAGCTTAAATTTAATGTTGACAAATTTATTGTAGTCTATAAAAACAATAAAAAATTCCAGTAGAACAAAAATATTGTTATTTTATGACCACGTTTTTATAAATTTGCATTTTTCTCTGTGTTTGTCTGTCCGGTACAAATATTGTGCACGATTTTCTCAGTAACTGTATTGAATAGATTTTACTTCGGTTTTCAATAATGCGGATAGAATTTGTCACACATAATATGAACAATTTTACGATTAATTAATTAATTAATCAATAACTTGTGACCGGTTACCATGGTGACCAATCGAATTTAAATTATTATTTGTTAAAATAAATAATAAAGGTCGGTTTTATTATAATATAATTATACAAGATTGCGAATAAAAGAATTGAAAAATTTTAATTTTTTACGTTTAGCTGTAGAATACGTGTACATTTCTATCTTCACAAAGTATTTTTATTCACATTCAATTATTATAAGCAAAATACAGTGGTTAGTGTTTGTGCCTCAAATTAATAATTTAAATAAAAATGTTTTTCCAATTTAAATACTAGATTTTTAAAACGGACAAAAATTATATAATAATATCTGCAAACCGCATACAGATTTACACAACCCAAATAGATTTCTAACACCATATAGCGTATGCTGAAAATTTGTGATTTAGATTTTTCAATAGCTATGAAAATGCTTGTAAGATTTAAAACGAAAAAACGTGGGACGCGTGCAATAGTTAATAGTAAGGAGACGTGTAGAGAGAAGATGTTTCGTTGAGAAAACTTAAACAACAGTTCTTATCGTTTGCAGCGCATTAAAATTTTTCAATGACAGGTCAAATATTCATTATCGAGTGCATGCGCATGCAAGTTTTCGTTTTAAACCTACAAATACGAGATTTTTTATAGCTATTAAAAATTTACAATCACAAATTATCAGGATAATCTATTTTAAGTATAAATCTGTATATGGGGCTTAGATAAATTATTTTATACTTTTTAATTCGTTTTAAAAAACGTTGTATGTTAAAAAAAAATTGTATTTCAATAATTTTCAAAAGTTCTTTTCAACCCTCCCCCTCCTTCAAGAAAAAATCGTATCTACGCCATTGAATAATTATGTATTACCATCGAAATATAGTATACATAATCATATTATATTTTTATTTATTTATTCATTTACTGAGAAAAAACTCCATTTACAAAATGTTTTCTTTTTCTTAATACTTGTGTAGAATTTACAATTACAAGTAATTTATATCTAGTGTACAATAATTAAATTACATAAAATATTAACATAATTATAACAACATATTATTTCACATGGCCATCAACAAATTTACAGGAGATGATAATAAGTATTTTTTTGAAACATTATTAATAAGAAAAATATCATGATTTCTTGTCGATTTAGGATTAATTCTGAAATTTAGACGTTCTAATAAATAAGGGCAATCCATTAAGTTTCCCAATAATTTAATTAAAAATATGCGAATTATATCATTTCTGTAATTTAAGGATTTTAGATTGAAATATGATGAAATATCATTATAATCAGAATGAGGTGTAGGCTCAACATTAAATTTAAAACATAAAAAACGTAAAAAACGATTCTGAATAGCTTCAAGATTATGAATGACATTAATATTATTTGAAGACCATATGAGAAGGGCGTATTCCAAATGAGATCTTACAAATGCTAAATATAAATTTTTAAAAACATTAAGATTATTAAAATTAGAAAAGGTGCGAATAACAAATCCCAAATTTGAAAGAGCTTTCTTAGCAATATATTTTCAGTATGATTATTAAAACATAAATTAGAATCAGATATAACTTCCAAATTCCAGAATTAATTGATTCAATAGGAATATTACTTATTTATAAGAAAATTCAATACCTACATGATTTTTTGCGGTTAAACGTTAAATTTTTTACATTTATTTACATTAAGGCATAGACCATTTAAATAGCATCAATTTGAAAGATTATTTATAATTTCTTGTAGTGCAATACAATCATAAATTGAATCTATATTTTTAAACAATTTGGCATCATATGCAAACAATAAAATATTAGAGTGCTTTCTGCTTAATAACCAATTGGATATCATTTATAACTAATAAAAACAAAGTCGGTGAAAGATGATCTCATTGAGGAACACCTGATAACACTTGGATAGGCTCAGATAAAGAACTTTTTATTTTTCTAATTTGGGTTCTATTCGATAAAAAGGAAGTAAACCATGACAATAAGTGATCACAAAAACCAATCATATTTAATTAATTAATTAATAGTAACTGATCAACACTATCAAAAGCTTTTTCGTAATCTGTATAAATGGTATCCATTTGTAATTTATAACAATTACGACCACAGAATAAAACAAAACTACAACTATCACTTCAATCAATATAGCACGAACAAGCAAAGAAGTAGTATCACGGCCAACGGGGGGCTATAGCCCCTTAGCTCCCCCCTTGGCTACGCCACTGCATTATTACATTATATTATATTATTGTTATTTTAATTTTAATATATTAAGAATAGATATGTGAAAAATTTCGAAAGTAATATAAGGGATACAATTTATCAAAATATTAAACTTAGAGGTACGGAAGGAAAAAAGTTGGAAACCACTGCTTTACATAAAACATACGCCAAAAAAATAAAAATAAAATAAATATATAGATATAATATTAAATACTGCAAACGGCTAGATTATCTTAAAAAATTAAAATAAAAGTACTCTTAAGTATACAACTGCATAAGAACTGTTTGTAATATGAAAATGAAAATATAATGTATATATATATATATATATATATATATATATATATATATAATAAAATTAATATATATTATAAAAATAATATAAATATAAATGAAAAAAGAATGCCGAGAGTATTTGTAAATTATAAGAGAGTAACAACTAGTTTCGACCTTAAGTCATAATCAGGTTACAATGAATAATAAAAGAACAAAAAGGTATATAAAATAAATATAAAACAAATAGACAAAATACATAGAATATATAATAAATAATAAGAAACAATCACAAACCAGTGAACATAGTAACATATATTATACTAAAATATCAAGTAGAAATTATGTATCAATGTATCATTGTCTAATTTGTATTGATAAATGTTGTTATTTTAAAATCTGCTTGTATATTTAAAATATTATTAAAACAATTACGTTTAACTTCATTATAAATGATTTATTCTTTTAATACCGAATTTATATATTTATTTTTTGATCGTGTTATATATTCATATCTTTTTCTATATCGAAATGTATACTTTGATCACATTCTAAGACGTGTTTAGCAAAATTAGAATTGGGAGAAGTTTTTTTAAATTTTATCTCTGAAATATGTTCTTTATACCGAATTTTAAAATTTCTACCAGTTTTTCCAATGTAAAATTTATTACAACTAGAAATTTTTACATCTAGAGAAATCATTTTACATCCTGGTATAATATTAACTTTATTAATTTTTTCTATAAAATCTTATGTATTTTTTATTGAATTATCTGCGGTTGTATTTAATTTTCGTTTAATAAATGAATCTAAATATTCGGCAAAACTATACAAAGGGCTGATTTAAAGTTAATAAGAGGGCTATTGGGATGATTTTCTTTATGTAATTTAATAAAAGAATGTAGTTTTGTCATTATTAAATAACAATTTCTTTTTACTCTTTAGGAATTATTTTGGTAGAATTTTGATTAATTAATTAATTTGTTTATTGTAAATATCAGTAGGGTTATATGATAAAAGTTTATTATTAATATTTTTATGAATTCTGATGTTCTACCATGAATATCCTCTTTATAGGTCAAAACAATAGCATTTGATTTATCTGCTGGTACAATTATTGCATTATTTGCTCTTAGTTTATTTGAAATACTATTTATAATTTTATTTTGTTTTATAGCTAAACTATTATTTTTACGATTTAATTTTTATTATTTATAAAATGTTTATTAGTATTATGTATTAAGTTATGACGTGTAAAAGTAAAAAAAATAAAGACGTGAAAGACGTGTATTAATATGTGGAAGTAGAATTAATTCAATGTGAATCTGTGATAGATTTTGCTCAGTTCATATATCAGAATTATACACGTCATAACTTAATAGATAATACTAATAAACATTTTATAAATTTATAATAACAATAAAAATGAAATAATTTATAATTTTAAATATACTCAAAGATAAACTTTAACATAATAGTAACTTTAATAATAAAGAAATCAATGAAATTATTTATTCAGTTAATATTACACTTAATCAAATTTATTTTGAATATGATAAAAAGTATATTCCCAAAATGATGGGTTTGTCATGGGTAGTTTTTAAGTGCTATTCTTTCTGAATTATACATGCAAAATTACGAATCAATAAACATATTAAATCACAAGATATATAAGCAGTATATGAAAGTATATTTCAGATATGTTGATGCCACTTTTATTCTATTTAAATGTACAAATAGACAGGCAGAGCTTATGGTTAACAGTTTAAACAGAGTTAATAAAACTTCCAATTTACACTTGAAACGCAAATAGATAATACAATTTTCTTATTAGATCTTACAATATATGTCTCTAACAATAAATTTAATTTCAATATATATATGTATATAGGAAACCCACTCAAACTGATACGATTATTCCAAATGATTTTAACCATCCATTTTCACAAAATTTGCTTATTTTATTCTATTTTATATAGACTCAAATGTGTTCCTTAAACAAATCTAACTATAATAATGAATTAAATATAATTTGTGATACAGGAATTAAAAATAATTTTAATATAAATACTATAAAGAAAATTCACAATAAAATTAAATTAAAACTACGAAATCAAAATAAAATT
Source organism: Slavum lentiscoides (assembly GCA_032441835.1). Classification (NCBI taxonomy): domain Eukaryota; kingdom Metazoa; phylum Arthropoda; class Insecta; order Hemiptera; family Aphididae; genus Slavum; species Slavum lentiscoides. The sequence continues at coordinate 5,421,625 of CM063706.1, read as the reverse complement.
CTACCTAGTAATGCAATTTATTACTGTCCAATGAAATATCATAACTTTTTATCAGGTAAATTTGCTAATATTTTGAATAGAAATAATAATAATGTAAAAATAGCTTTTAAAATTAATAGTTATTCAATTCAAACCATTAATAATAAAATTAAAAATTTACGAATAAAAAGTATTACAATTATAATAATTATGGCGTTTATAAACTAATTTGTAGTTGTAATAAATTTTACTTTGGAAAAACTGGTAGAAATTGTAAAATTCCATATAAAGAACATATTTCAGAGATAAAATTTAGAAAAACTTCTCCCAATTCTAATTTTGCTAATCATGTATTAGAATGTGGTCATAATATTATACATTTCGATATAGAAAAAGATTTCATTATATTACACGACCAAAAAAATAAATACATAAATTCGGTATTGGAAGAACTTTATTAATCATTCATAATGAAGTTAAACGTAATGGTTTTAATAATATTTTAAATATACAAGCAGATTTTAAAAATAATAACATCTACTCGTATCAATACATATTAGACAATGATACATAATTTCTACTTGATATTTTAGTATAATTTATGTTACAATGTTCACCGGTTTGTGATTGTTTTTATTATTTATTATATATTCTACGTATTTTGTTCAATTGTTTCTTATTTATTTTATATACATTTTTGTTTTTTATTATTTATTGTAACCTGATGAATGATGATGACTTACAGTCGAAAATAGTTGTTACTCTCTTATAATTTACAAATACTCTCGGCATTCTTTTTCATATATATATATATATATATATATATATGTGTGTGTATATATATTATTCTTTATAATATATATTACATTTTCATTTTTATATTACAAACAGTTCTTACGCAATTATACATTTAAGATTACTTTTAATTTAATTTTTTGAGATAATCTAGCCGTTTGCAGTATTTATTACTATAACTATATATTTATTTTATTATTATTTTTTTGGCGTATGTTTTATGTAAAGCAGCAATTCCCAATTTTTTTTTAATTCCGTGCCTTTAAGATTAATAGTTTGATGGATTGTACCCTTCATTATCACTTTTAAAATTTTTCACATACATAACTATTCTTTCTTTTTCTTTTTCTTTTCTAATTTTTAAATTTTATTTATTTATAAAAATGAACTTACTCTCTGGTTTATTTCCCAATAATTGGACAATAATAATGATATTTCAAATTTCAAATAACAGGTTATTAAGAAATATTACATGTTACAATTGCCTTCATGGAAAATGCCAATTTTATTCGAAAAATTATAATTAATCTATCTTAATTTTATTATGAGATATATTTTGATTGTTTTTTATTCCAATTTGAATATTCAGAAATACATACGCGCACCTAAATAATCCATACCACAAAAATAAAATTATTATTTAAAGTATAGTATTTATTTTATACAAATATCAACAACAAAGATCGTTAAAAAAATACAACTTAGAAAGCTATAGGAATATGCCGATATAATTATAAAAACCATACTCATAGGCGATTAATAACGTGTAATGTAAAAATAAAATTATATTTCTGATTCCATATTGCAGATTTTAAGGAAGTATTACTATTTTAAATTTTTGAAAATAATATAAAACTATTGAAGAATATAAGAGAACATAGTGCTCGTATTATCACATGTGACTATTAAATTTGATGTTTTTTAACATTATAACATATATCCTTAGAAAACGTAAAGTGTTTAAGAAATAATGTATTTTGGGCTTCATTCCATTTATATCACATATAACTGTAGAATTTTAGTTTCACTATAGGATTAATCAATTTAGAGTCCATAAAAAAAATTTAATATTTTAAAAGCTCCTAACTTCTGGCTTAATACAACATTTTTAGAATAGAAATTGTGGAAAAAAATTACTAAATTATTTTTTATGTGTACACAAACTGAATCAATTTAGAGTAACGTACAATAAATAACCAATAAATTGTTTCATTTATAGATCAAAAAATATGAGAACGCGTCAACGTTAACGTTTACTTATGGAATTTGATTTATTAAAATGAGACTATTGCAAAAACCCATAGAATCAAACACGTTCTTGATTGGTAATATCTAGGAGTATTCTAACATAATAATTGTGAAAATTAATAGTATTTTTTCTATTCCTCTTAATGATATTTTTAATATTATAATGAACTTACGACGTTCTTTATTATCCCAATCAAACGAATAAAAATTATTATACTTTTACATAGATTAATAGGCAAGTTACAAGAATTATTATAGGCAGATAATATAAGATGTTTCACAATTTTGAGTTTTAGGAAGAGAATACAAAATTTTTTGAAAACACATGAGAACGGGATGCTAGAATTATAACATCTGCCAAATAAGTTTTACATATTATGACCTTAAAGCAAACAACATTAAATAATGTAAAGGGCTTGAAAAATAATTTATATATTTCGGAATTTATTTGAGTTTTATTAGAGAAAAGTGTAGTATTTGAATTAAACATTTGGAATTAAAAAATTCATAAAACAAAAAAAAAAATTTATTTATTTAAAATTGCATACGTTCATTATATAAAAGGTGTATTCAATATTGAATCGTGAAAAAAATTGAAAATACATAAAATGTTCCTTATATGTATAAATATTGAATGAATTTTAAAGGATCACACACAACCGATATTAAATAAATTGTACTAAATTTGAACCGAAAATCATTAGGGTACAATGACAAATATATTGGACGTCCATTGATTTTATTCGTGTTTAGTATAAATAAATGTGGAGTAAATAATTTTAATACGTTTTTGAGATCTTAATTTTCAGGAAAATACAATCCAATAGTTTATACTTTTATATATTTTGCATATTTTAAGCACTTAAAATTAATTTTGAAATATATTATATAAACTAATTAATACGTTATTATGGAAAATATTTCCATTTTAAAGATTGGATTACATACTTCTTTCTAAACAACCCATACCACAAAAAATAAAATGTATAGTAATAGTGTAGTGTTTTTGTGAACTTATATTTACAACAAACATCGATGAAAAATTACAAATTAAAAGGTATAGGAAAATGCCAATGTAATTATTGTAATAATGATAGTCTTAGCAGGATATTAAAATTATTTATTAATTAATTATTTAATTAAATTATTAATATGCAATATAAAATATAAAATATAAGATATAATATTTCGAATTCTATGTAGCAGATTACAAGGAAGTATTTAAATTTTGAACTTTAGGAGAAGAGTATAAATACTGTTATATAATATACGTATAAAACGTACAATATACGTATAAAATTAAAATGCTAGTGTTATCACGCCTAATAATTAAGTTTTATATTTTTTAACTATAAAGAGTAATAACATTAGACAGTGTTGTAAAAGATACTTTTTAAGCGTTTTCAAATACAGATACAGGTACGTGTTTCTAAAAGTGTTTAAATACTTAATGAGATCAGTATTTGAGTATAAATACGAATACGTTTCCAATTCTCTTGCCGAAATGAAGTACTCTCACTACACTATTAATTCGACATTATCATTTACACTACTTGCATGGTGGCTGTCAACTTGTATCATCTTTATTATCACGTCACTATTGGGTGTTATCTAGTCGTTCAGCCATAAGATATATAATTTTTAAATGTGTTGTATGTACACGTCATCGTGCTGCAAATCCTCGACCTATCATGGCTGATCTTCCGAACGTCAGGGTAAGGCCAGCTAGACCATTTGCTAATGTCGGTACAGATTATGCAGGACCTTTTCTGTTGAAGGATGGAAAACGTAAAACATCCCGTTCCACTAAATGTTATTTAGCTTTATTTGTATGCATGGCTGTTAAGGCAGTTCACATTGAAATAGTTTCGGAATTGTCAACAAACGCCTCCATCGCTGCATTACATCGATTTGTGTCTCGTCGAGGTATTCCGTTAAATATTTACACCGATTGTGGTACTAACTTTCAAGGTGCAGATCGTGAATTAAAAATTATTTGCAAAATCAATGTCCCAGAATTTAATTTCTGAAAAATTACCGTGTCATTGGCATTTTAATCCACCGGCAGCTCCTCATTTCGGGGGATTATGGGAAGCTGCCGCAAAGTCCACGAAATATCACTTAAAACGGGTCATTGGGGTACATTCGATGAATTTTGAAGAAATGTCTACGTTACGCAGTCGTATTGAAGCTACATTGAATTCACGACCTCTTGTAGCAATTTCATCGGATCCACATGATCTGCCTTCCTTAACACCGGGCATTTCCTCATTGGTGCACCATTACACGCTATTCAGAACCCGATATCACTGACCGACTGATAAATCGATTACGACGCTGGGAGTTACTAAATCAACTTCAACAATCTTTTTGGAAGCGTTGGTCATCAGAATAGTTTGAAATCGTTACAAAGTCGAGCCAAATGGATTAATAGGGAAAACAATATTACAATCGGAGATCTTGTATTAATCCATGCACCCAATTTGCTCCGACAGTTTGGAAACTCGGAAGAATTGTGAAGTTGCACCCCGGAACAGATGGAATAGTTCGTGTCGTAACTGTGAAAACTGCCGATAGTATTTTTAAACGACCAGTGGTTAAAATAACAATATTACCTGTCCAAAATGAAGCGTGATATTTATCCAATATTTATCCTTTTTTTTTCTTTTTCTTTCTTTTTTAATTTTTTATATATATATATATATATATATATATATATATATATATATGTTACCTACATGTTTTGAATTGTACTTTATTTTAATTATTGTTATTATTTCTATTTTATTTTTATTTTTTATTGTTGTTAATAAAAATATTTAATTTTTGTAACTGTAAATTGTATATTGTATATTGTATTTATTAATACAGTCCATTTTATTTTGTTACTTTTAAATTCAAATGTATTTTCTTCATTTCATTTTTATCCATTTTCTTTTCCCACATAACAACGGTCGATTTTTCGCAAAATATATATGATCGGAGAAGCCGTTTAAACAGTGTTGTAAAAGATACTTTTTAAACGTTTTCAAAAACAGATACAGGTACGTGTTTCTAAAAGTGTTTAAATACTTAATGAGATCAGTATTCGAGTATAAATACAGATACTTATTAAAAGTATTTACGAATACTTTCAAATACTTGTAATTAAATTTTGTTTAACATTCGTTTTACTAATAATTGGACTCTTAAAATTAAAATCACTTAATCCCTTAGACCAAAACATGTTAACACTACCTATAACTTTTTGTGTGACTAATAATAATTATATTCTACACATAGGACACATCTCACGGCACACACGACTACAGGACACACGAGTATGCAGTGACATCCGAGAAAGGAAAATTATAAAATATAATTTTATATATTATTCGTTATGTTATACATATAAAATATACGTTGACTATTAACAATGGACTTCGTCCTGTCGCGACCTGGGATAACAATCTAATCAGTCTATTTGGGATTATCTACATTGAAGTGAACGAAAATCACAGCATTGGACAACGATACCCACGACCAAAATAGTTTGCTAACTCATCATTAATAATTATTATAAAAATGACAAATGTTTTGTTTCAACGTAGTTCATGTCACTAAGAAAAAGCTCCTAGTTTCTGGCTCAATACAGCATTTTTAGAATTGAAATTGTAGAAAAAAATTACCAAATTATTTTTTATGTGTACATAAACTGAATCAATTTATAGTAACGTACAATAAATAACCAATAAATTGTTTCAGTTTTGGATCAAAAAATATGAGAACGCGTTAACGTTTACTTATGGAATTTGTTTCAATAAAATGAGACAATTGCAAAAACCCATAGAATCAAACACGTTCTTGATTGGAAATATCTTGGAGAATTCTAATATAATAATTGTGAAAATTAAAAGCATTTTTTTGTACTCCTTTTAATAACATTTGTAATATTATAATGAACTTACGACTTTCTTTATTATCCCAATCACACGAATAAAATTATTATACTTTTACATAGATTAATTGGCAAGTTACAAGAAATATTATAGCAGATAATATAGGATGCTTTACATTATATTAAAGTGTAGTTAATATTGAATTGTGAAAAAATTGAAAATATATAAAATGTTCCTTATATGTATAAATATTGAATGAATTTTGTAGGATCACACACTAACAATATAAAATAAATTGTACAAATTTTGAACCGAAAATCATAGGATACAATGACAAATAAATTGGACGTCCATTGATTTTATTCCTGTTTAGTATAAATAAATGTGGAGTAAATAATTTTAATACGTATTTGAGATCTTAATTTCCAGGGAAATAAAATCCAAAAGCTTAAGCATTTATAGATTTTGCATATTTAAAGCACTTAAAATAAATATTTGAAATTGCGATCGAGGAAAATCTTGACTTAATTCACATAAATATTTAATATAAACTAATTTATACGTTATTATGGAAAATATTTCCATTTTAAAGATTCGATTATACATACCTCTTTCTAAACAACACATACCACAAAAAATAAAATGTATAGTAATAGTGTAGTGTTTTTGTGAACTTATATTTACAACAAACATCGATGAAAAATTACAAATTAAAACGGTATAGGAAAATGCTAATTTAATTATTGTAAAATGATAGTTCTAGGTTATTAAAATTATTCATTATTTAATTATTTGATTAAATTATTAATATACAATATAAAATATAAGATATAATATTTAATATATAATATATAATATTATATATATATTATATTATATAATAATATAATATATAATATTTTTAATTATGTGTTGCAGACTACAATAAGGAAGTACATCAAATTTGAACTTTAGGAGAAGACTATAAATACTGTTATATAATATATAAATTTTGAATGCTAGTGTTATCACGTCTGATAAATAAGTTTTATATTTTTTAACCACAAAGATTAATGCAATTAGACAGTGTTGTAAAAGATACTTTTTAAACGTTTTCAAAAACAGATACAGGTACGTGTTTCTAAAAGTGTTTAAATACTTAATGAGATCAGTATTCGAGTATAAATACAGATAATTATTAAAAGTATTTACGAATACTTTCAAATACTTGTAATTAAATTTTGTTTAACATTCGTTTTACTAATAATTGGACTCTTAAAATTAAAATCACTTAATCCCATAGACCAAAACATGTTAACACTACCTATAATTTTTGTGTGACTAATAATAATTATATTCTACACAGAGGACACAAGTCACGGCACACACGACTACAGGACACACGAGTATGCAGTAACATCCGAGAAAGGAAAATTATAAAAATATAATTTTATATATTATTGGTTATGTTATACATATAAAATATACGTTGACCATTAAAATTGGACTTCGACCTGTCGTGACCTGGGATAACAATCTAATCAGTCTATTTGGGATTATCTACATTGAAGTGAACGAAAAATCACAGCATTGGACAACGATACCCACGACCAAAATAGTTTGCTAACTCATCATAAATAATTATTTTGAAAAATGACAAATGTTTTGGTTCAACGTAGTTCATGTCACTAAGAAAAATTTAAAAACGTAATTGATTTTATTACAGATGATCTAGAAGATTATTTAAAATACTACTCGCAAATACTTTTTTAGAAGTATTTTAATTACGTATTTGAGTACCATGTTTATGTATTTTGGGGTTAATTTCAATTATTTTGCAAAAATTGTAGTATTTGAATTTATCTTTTGGATTAAGCAATCCATACTATAAGAAAAAAAAATTAATAAATTTGTATTTTCAAACTGTCAGGTTATTACAAAATTTTACATATTATAGAATAGTGGAAAAAACATTAAATGGAAACTTGTGTATATAGCATGAATGAATATAAATAGAATGTTTAACATTAAGAACAAAACGATAAGAACACATTGCAGTAAAGGTTTACTGATAAAATTAATTTTATTTAAATTAGATTACTGCATAAGCCCACATTATTAGACATGTTTTTGATTAAAAATCGCTGGATAATTATAATATGATTGTGAATATTAAACATTGAGATTATCTATTACACTTAATTAACATAAGATTAATTTATCTTGCAAATTTAAAGTACTAAAAAATAAATGTTTCAAATTTCTATCTCGCAAAGTGCCGATATAATTAGCAAAATTATATTTGAAGTAGGTCTTTAATGTTTTATTATGAGATGCACTTAATTTCTTTCTATTCCGTAACGAGATTTGGATTAAACTTACTCTTTTCTAAATTATCCATTCCACAAAAAATAAAAATAAGTAAATCCATTTTTAAGTACTTATAGTATTAAATATTAAAATTGGCAAGATTATCAAAAAGAGATTATATATAAAATAATAGAAAAATTATATTAATGATATCCTTATGTTTATGAGACCTGAACAAATTTGGAGTAACGAATAAATTGTAAAACTTTTAGACTAAAAAGCCATACGAACGTGTAAAATGTTAAGTAAACAGATTGAATTTATTTGATTTAAATGAGGTTATTGTGAAATCACACATTATAAAATGTGGTTCTGATTGAAAAATTCTAGGAGAAGTTTAAAAAAATATTGTGAATATTAAACTTTGTGATTAAATTAATATACTTTTATAGTATTTATATCTATTAATCCTAAATTATATATATTAATCCTTTAATTTTATTTTTCCAATCACATGGAAGAAAATTATTATATTTCTACTTCCACGTGGCAGATTATAAGGAAATATTATATAATTGAATTTTAGGGGAAGATGAAAAATACTCATTAAAAATATATGAATACAGAGCTGTAGTGTTATGACAATTGACCAATGAACCTTACACTGTTTTAATATAATGCAAATAACATTAAAAATAAATAACTAAACTACTAGGAGAAGTAAATCCAAAAATTATTGCTTTTATATATTTTGCAAATTTTAAGCACTGGTAACGACATTTTGGAAATTGCCTTCTTGTAAATTAACGACTTAATTCTCAACATTATATATTCTAATTAATATTTTATTCTGAGATATACTTCATTATTTTTTTAAGTATAGTTTTGGATTAGGTGTACATACCTATCTCTAAATAATCAACGCCACGAAAAATAAAAAATAAAAATGTATATTTATCATACAGTATTTGTTGTTTACTTATATTAACAAAAGTCGTTGAACAAATACAATTATAAATATACAGGAGAATGCCAACGTTATAGTAAAAATCATATTTTTAGATTATTAAAAATTTGTAATATGAAAAAAATTATTCTATTTGAAATTCCAATTAGCAGATTAAAAAGAATTGTTACGATTTTGAAATTTAAGAAAAATTATATGAAATCTGTTGAAAAGTATACGAGAACAGAATGATAGTATTATATATATATATATATCATTATCATTATATATAATAAAACTAAGTTAATAAAATGTGCGTGCCGATAAAACTTAAAAAGGAGTCCCGGCACGATAAAGGGACTTATATAGTGTAATAGCCCTTTATCCCCCCTTGAACAAGAAAGTTCCCGTTTTAACCTAAAGGGCGTGTTTTTAAAGATATAAGGGATTTTCCAACCCTTCAACTTTTAAATTGTGTAGTGGCGCCATCTGTTGTCGAGTATTTGAACTTCATTCATCATTGAAACTAAGTTAATAAAATGTGCGTGCCGATAAAACTTAAAAAGGAGTCCCGGCACGATAAAGGGACTTATATAGTGTAATAGCCCTTTATCCCCCCTCGAACAAGAAAGTTCCCGTTTTAACCTAAAGGGCGTGTTTTTAAAGATATAAGGGCTTTTCCAACCCTTCAACTTGGAAATTGTGTAGTGGCGCCATCTGTTGTCGAGTATTGTGTAGTGGCGCTATCTGTTGTCGATTATTTGGGTTGCATTTCGAAAGGCGCTGCGAGCAATGAAATTACATTTGTTACTTTAATAAAGTTATTAAATTTTGTGTATTTATATAGCAGTAGTGGAGTTGAAGCGACATAATTTTAGTTATTCAAATTAGTTCTGAAAACATGTTTAAATTTAAGTTTTCAAATTTCACGCCTTTACTACGTATGCTACAGCTGCAGAACCTATTGTTACCATAACATTTTGCTGTGAAGCCACCGTTTTTCGGTGATGTTATGTTATAGTATAACAATGGTATAACATAACATCACCGAAAAACGGTGGCTTCACAGCAAAAATACGAATACAAGGCAGAGACGAACTGGAAATAGATAATCAATGGGTAGTACCATATAACCCACTATTTTCCAAAATGTTCCAAGCACACATAAACGTCGAATACTGCAATTCAGTAAAATCTATTAAATATATATGTAATTACGTAAACAAAGGTAGTGATATGGTAGTATTTGAAATAGTCCAAAATAGCTAACAAAATAACAGAAATGATGAGACCCTCATGTACCAAATGGGAAGATACATCAACAGTAACGAAGCAGCGTGGAGGATTTTTAGTTTTCCTATACACGAACACGAAACAGCTGTGCAACATCTAGCAGTACATTTGGAGAATGGACAGAGAGTTTACTTCACAAAAGACTCGGCTAGAAAAATTGCAAGCGAACCACCTCAGAACACAACATTAACAGCTTTTTTCCAACTGTGCCAAACGGATCCATTCGCAAAGACATTACTGTATGTCGACGTCCCTATTTATTATACGTGGGAAAAAACAAGGAAAATTTTTCAATGACGAAAACAAGGAATGCCAGAGGAGGGTCATCCAGAAATCATGAAAACTAACGCAATAGGTCGAGTATACACTGTACATCCAAACAATGCCGAATGTTTCTATCTCCGGATATTGTTACACGAAATACGGAGACCAACAAGTTTCACAGATCTCAGGACTATTGACGGCTACCTATGCCAGACGTACAGAGAAGTATGTCAACGCTTAGGATTATTGGAAAACGATAACCACTGGGAATTACCACTACAAGAAGCCACACTCACAGCTTCAGCTGAACAAATTCGAGAGTTATTCGCCATAATTCTAACAACATGTAACCCATCAAATCCAAAACAGCTATGGGACTCTTTCAAAAGGAGTAGAGTCATGATATATTGTACCAAATCCGACAAACTAATCCAGAACTGACTATAGAATTCAATGACGACATCTTCAATGAAACACTCATTCGCTTAGAAGATAAATGTTTAGCAATAAATAACCAGGCCTTAGTAGAACTTGGAATGCCAGCACCACAAAGAAATGCTTTCAGTGTGCTAAACTACGAAATTACAAAGGAAAAAAGCTACAACGTCAATGAACTACTTGAATACATTGCTCACAACAAACCACTCCTCAATGACAATCAAAAAAAAGTTTACAACGTTATAATGAACCGGATAAATAACAACACTGGTGGTATTATTTACTTGGACGCACCAGGAGGCACCGGTAAAACGTTTCTAATAAATCTAATACTGGCGGAAATACGTGCTAAAAAACACATCGCACTGGCACTAGCATCATCCGGCATTGCAGCCACACTTATGGAAGGAGGACGAACTGCCCATTCTGCCTTACAACTACCGTTGAATATAGCCGAACAACAATTCCCGGTATGTAAAATCTCAAGAAAATCTGGACGGGGTCAACTTCTAAAACAAGCTAAAGTTATCTTCTGGGATGAATGCACCATGGCCCATAAAAAATCACTAGAAGCCATGGACAGAACATTACAAGAATTGCGAAAAATCTCTGAAATAATGGGAGGAGCTCTACTCATACTCTCAGGAGATTTTCGACAAACACTTCCAGTTATTCCCAAGTCAACACCAGCAGACGAGATCAATGCATGCTTAAAAAAGTCACATCTCTGGCCACAAGTACAAATACTGCAATTAACAAAAAACATGAGAGTTGAATTATCAAAAGATGAAACAACAGCACATTTTGCTAAAATACTTTTACAAATAGGCGAAGGTACATATCCTACTGACCAAACGACCGGCCTCATTGAACTCAATAGTGATTTCTGTAACATAGCCACTACTGAAAACGAACTAATCGACAAAATTTATCCAAATATTATTCAGAACTATACCAACATAGAGTGGTTACTTCAAAGAGCAATTTTGGCCACTAAAAATAGTATTGTTCACGATATCAATTTTAATATTCTAAAGAAAATACCTGGTGAAGAGAAAATATATAAATCGATCGACACGATGGTATCCATTGAAGAAAGTGTCAACTTCCCAACTGAAGTTCTAAACTCCTTACAAGTACCAGGAATGCCATTACACTGCCTTCGTCTGAAAACTGGATCTCCAATCATACTACTCAGGAATCTCAACTCCCCAAAACTATGTAATGGAACGAGGATGATCGTAAAACAGTTGTCGAATAATATCATTGAAGCTGAACTTATTTCTGGAAAGAACAAAGGACACACAGTATTTATACCTAGACTACCACTGATCTCTTCTGAATTACCATTTCAATTTAAAAGATTGCAGTTTCCAGTTAAATTAGCCTTTACTTTTACAATCAACAAAGCGCAAGGGCAAGCTTTAAAATATTGTGGCATCAACCTCAAAGAATTCTGCTTCTCTCACGGTCAGCTATATGTAGCTTGCTCAAGAGTAGGAAATTCGAACAATTTATATATATATATATACCCCGGAGAATAAAATGAAAAATGTTGTTTATAAACAAGTAGTGTAAATAATGAGAAAATGTTTTCAATACATTTTTTTGCTTTTTACGTCATAGCTTATTTTTTTATTTCAACTACCATGTAATCTCATATCAATTCCCGAGCGAAGCCGGGTATTAAAGCTAGTATATATATATATATATATATATATATGATAAACTATTAACTTATTTTATAGGATCACAAATGACCAATATTAAATTAATTGTACAAATTTTTCTTCAGATATCATTAAAAAACACTGGAAAGTATATATGGTATCCAATGTTTTATTTTTGTTTAATAAAATTATAGAGAAGTACAATGATTTTAATATATATTTGATATCTACATTTCCAGAAAAATTTAGAACATAATGATACTAATGGATTTAAACATTTAAAATATACTTTTATGAATGCAATCATGGAATACGCAGATATTATTTTAACAATAAAATTAATTTTTCTTTTAAGTTTTATTTTCAGATTATATACTATTTATTTTCTTTTTGTATTTGAATTTTAGATTATACATACGATCAGCTACATGAAACATAATTTAAAAAATGTCTATGTATAATTTATTTTGCAAACGGCTAGATTTTCCAAAAAAACAATGACATATGAAATATTGGAAATATCGAATTAAAAGTATTCTTAAAATAAGTATAAGAACGTGTAGTAATTTTAAAATGAACTTACGTTCTGGTTTATGGTCCAGTCATAAGAAAATAATAAGATATAAGAAAAAAATATGGGTGCATATTGCTGACAAATAAATTTAACATTTTTAACTTTAAAGCTTATATTATTTGAGTGCATATGTGATCTCGGAGATCGGATCTCCCTCATATTATATTCGATTGTCCCTCCCTGTACACACAGTGAATAGGATCAAGAATAACCAATGTAAAAATTAAATGAATAAATTTTAAACAAAATATCAATGAAACGTAATGAAAAATATAAGTGTGACTTCAAAATCCTTATTTTTGTTTAATTAGAATTAAAGTGTACAGAAGTAAATTTGATTTATATTTTGTATCAAAATGTCGAGAGAAAAATTTGGTACTTAATTATTTTATATATTGCGCAAACCAAACTGTTGAAAATTAAATTTTTAATTCCTTCGTGGAAATTGCAGATTTCATTTGAAAAATAATATTTAATCTATTTTAATTTTATTACGAGATATATATCTATTGTTTTTCATTCCAATTTGAATATTCGACAATACATACTCATATCTAAATAATCCATAACACAAAAAAAAAATTTTTATTTATATTATAGTATTTATATTATATATATACTAACAACAAAGATCGATAAAAAATAAAACTTAGAATGCTATACGAAAATGACGATGTGATTATAAAAATCATATTCATAGGCCATTAATTACTAGTAATGTAAAAAAAGAATTTAAAAATTATATTTTCAATCCCATATAGCAGATTATAATGAAGTATTACTATTTTTAATTTTAGGAAAATAATATAAAAACTGTTGAAAAACATATGATCACAGAGTGCTCGTATTATCACATGTGACTATTAAATTTGATGTTTTTAACTTTATAACATATATCTTTAGAAAAGGTCAAGTGTTTGTGAATTAATGTATTTTGGGCTTCATTCAAGTTATATCACATATAACCGTAGAATTTTAATATCACTATTGGATCAATCAATTCACACTCTATAAAAAAAAATTAATATTTTAAAAGCTCCTAACTTCTGGTTTAATACAGAATTTAATAAAAATTTAAAAATTTTTAGATTTGAAATTGTGGAAAAAAATTACTAAATTATTCTTTATGTGTACATAAACTGAATCAATTCAGAGTAACGAATAATAAATAACTAATAAATTGTTTCAGTAATAGATCAAAAAACATGAGAACGCGTTAAAGTTAATGTTAACTTATGAAATTTGTTTTATTAAAATGAGACAATTGCAAAAACCCATAGAATCAAACATGTTCTTGACTGGAAATACCTAGGAGTGTTCTAACATAATTATTGTGAAAATTAATAATACCATTATAAAATGGCATACAATACACCATTATAACTTAACATATTCTTTATTTTCCCAATCACACGCATGAAAATTAATATATTTTTACATAGATTAATAGGCAAGTTACGAGTACAAAAATTATTATAGGCAGAATATATAGGATGCTTTGAAATTTTGAATTTTAGAAAAAAAATTTAAAATTTTTTGAATATATTTGAGAAGCGGATGCTAGTATTATCACTTTTGCCAAATAAGATTTACATTTTATGAACTTAAAGTAAATATCATTAGATAAATAAAACAAAAAAAAATTAATTTATTTAAAATTGCATACGTTCATTATATAAAAGGTGTATTCAATATTGAATCATGAGAAAAATTGAAAATAAATAAAATGTTCCTTATAAATATAAATATTGAGTGAATTTTTATAGGATCACACACTACAAATATTAAATAAATTTAACTAATTTTGAAGCGAATATCTTTAGGATACAATGAAAAATAAATTGGACGTCCATTGATTTTATTCCTGTTTAGTATAAATAAATGTGGAGTAAATAATTTTAATACGTATTTGAGATCTTTATTTCCAGGGAAATAAAATCCAAAAGTTTGTGCATTTATAGATTTTGCATATTTAAAGCACTTAAAAATAAATATTTGAAATTGCGATCGTGGAAAATCTTGACTTAATTCACATAAATATTTAATATAAACTAATTTATACGTTATTATGGAATATATTTCCATTTTAAAGATTCGATTATACATACGTGCATCTAAATAACCCATTAAACAAAAAATAAAAATGTATTGTAATAGTGTACTTTTGTTTGTGAAATTAAATTTACAACAAACATCGATAAAAAATTACAAATTAAAGAGTTATAGGAAAATGCTAATTTAATTATTGTAAAAATGATAGTTCTCGGTTATGTATGGAGTATGGAGTTACATCCAGGAAAGGAAAATAATAAAAATAAAATGTTATATATTATTCGTTATGTTATACATATAAAATATACGTTGAAAATTAACAGTGGACTTCGACCTGTCGTGACCTGGGATAACAATCTAATCAGTCTATTTGGGATTATCTACATTAAAGTGAACGAAAAATCACAGCATTGGACAACGATACCCACGACCAAAATAGTTTGCTAACTCATCATAAATAAATATTATGAAAAATGACAAAAAATTTGTTTCATTATATTTCATGTCACTAAGAAAAATTTAAAAACGTGATTGATTTTATTTGCAGATGATCTAGAAGAGTATTTAAAATACTACTTGCAAATACTCTTATAAAAGTATTTTAAATACGTATATGAGTACCATAAATGTACTTTAATACTTTAAGATTCTGAGCGGATCGATGAACCTATTGTTTATACAATGACGTTTATTTTTTTTATTCATATTTTTTCTATCTTGTGTACTGATTTTCGACCAGAAGCAGTGTTCCAGTCTCTTCGGTCACAGTTTGTTTCCGCCTGCAATTCTCATCTATAGTTGGCACATTAGAGAGTTCATTTCTATTATAAGGAAGTATTACTATTTTTAAATTTAGGAAAATAATATAAAAACTATTGAAGAATATAAGAGAACATAGTGCTCGTATTATCACATGTGACTATTAAATTTGATGTTTTTTAACATTATAACATATATCCTTATAAAACGTAAAGTGTTTAAGAAATAATGTATTTTGGGCTTCATTCCAGTTATATGACATATAACTGTAGAATTTTAGTTTCACTATTGGATTTATCAATTTAGAGTCCATAAAAAAAATTAATATTTTAAAGGCTCTAACTTCTGGCTTAATACAACATTTTTAGAATAGAAATTGTGGAAAAAAATTAATAAATAATTCTTTATGTGTACACAAACTGAATAAATTTAGAGTAACGTACAATAAATAACCAATAAATTGTTTCAGTTATAGATCAAAAAATATGAGAACGCGTTAACGTTAACGTTTACTTATGGAATTAATTTTATTAAAATGAGACTATTGCAAAAACCCATAGCATCAAACATGTTCTTCATTGGAAATATATAGGAGGATTCTAATATAATAATTGTGAAAATTAAAAACATTTTTTTGTACTCCTTTTAATGATATTTGTAATATTATAATGAACTTACAATATCCTTTATTATCCCAATCACACGAATAAAAATTATTATACTTTTACATAGATTAATAGGCATGTTACATGAATTATTATAGGCAGATAATATAAGATGTTTCACAATTTTGAGTTTTAGGAAAAGAATATAAAATTTTTTGAAAACACATGAGAACGGGATGCTAGAATTATAACATCTGCCAAATAAGTTTTACATATTATGAACTTAAAGCAAACAACATTAAATAACGTAAAGGGCTTGAAAAATAATTTATACATTTTGGAATTTATTTGAGTTTTATTAGAGAAAAGTGTAGTAATTGAATTAAACATTTGGAATTAAAAAATTCATAAAACAAAAAAAAAAATTTATTTATTTAAAATTGCATACGTTCATTATATAAAAGGTGTATTCAATATTGAATCGTGAAAAAAATTGAAAATACATAAAATGTTCCTTATATGTATAAATATTGAATGAATTTTAAAGGATCACACACAACCGATATTAAATAAATTGTACTAAATTTGAACCGAAAATCATTAGGGTACAATGACAAATATATTGGACGTCCATTGATTTTATTCATGTTTAGTATAAATAAATGTGGAGTAAATAATTTTAATACGTTTTTGAGATCTTAATTTTCAGGAAAATACAATTCAATAGTTTATACTTTTATATATTTTGCATATTTTAAGCACTTAAAAATTAATTTTGAAATTGCGATCGTGGAAAATCTTGACTTAATTTACATAAATATATTATATAAACTAATTAATACGTTATTATGGAAAATATTTCCATTTTAAAGATTGGATTACACATACCTCTTTCTAAACAACCCATACCACAAAAATAAAAATGTATAGTAATAGTGTAGTGTTTTTGTGAACTTATATTTACAACAAACATCGATGAAAAATTACAAATTAAAAGGTATAGGAAAATGCCAATGTAATTATTGTAATAATGATAGTCTTAGGATATTAAAATTATTTATTAATTAATTATTTAATTAAATTATTAATATGCAATATAAAATATAAAATATAAGATATAATATTTCGAATTCTATGTAGCAGATTACAAGGAAGTATTTAAATTTTGAACTTTAGGAGAAGAGTATAAATACTGTTATATAATATACGTATAAAATTAAAATGCTAGTGTTATCACGCCTAATAATTAAGTTTTATATTTTTTAACTATAAAGAGTAATAACATTAGACAGTGTTGTAAAAGATACTTTTTAAGCGTTTTCAAATACAGATACAGGTACGTGTTTCTAAAAGTGTTTAAATACTTAATGAGATCAGTATTTGAGTATAAATACGAATACGTTTCCAATTCTCTTGCCGAAATTAAGTACTCTCACTACACTATTAATTCGACATTATCATTTACACTACTTGCATGGTGGCTGTCAACTTGTATCATCTTTATTATCACGTCACTATTGGGTGTTATCTAGTCGTTCAGCCATAAGATATATAATTTTTAAATGTGTTGTATGTACACGTAATCGTGCTGCAAATCCTCGACCTATCATGGCTGATCTTCCGAACGTCAGGGTAAGGCCAGCTAGACCATTTGCTAATGTCGGTATAGATTATGCAGGACCTTTTCTGTTGAAGGATGGAAAACGTAAAACATCCCGTTCCACTAAATGTTATTTAGCTTTATTTGTATGCATGGCTGTTAAGGCAGTTCACATTGAAATAGTTTCGGAATTGTCAACAAACGCCTCCATCGCTGCATTACATCGATTTGTGTTTCGTCGAGGTATTCCGTTAAATATTTACACCGATTGTGGTACTAACTTTCAAGGTGCAGATCGTGAATTAAAAAAATTATTTGCAAAATCAATGTCCCAGAATTTAATTTCTGAAAAAATTACCGTGTCATTGGCATTTTAATCCACCGGCAGCTCCTCATTTCGGGGGATTATGGGAAGCTGCCGCAAAGTCCACGAAATATCACTTAAAACGGGTCATTGGGGTACATTCGATGAATTTTGAAGAAATGTCTACGTTACGCAGTCGTATTGAAGCTACATTGAATTCACGACCTCTTGTAGCAATTTCATCGGATCCACATGATCTGCCTTCCTTAACACCGGGGCATTTCCTCATTGGTGCACCATTACACGCTATTCCAGAACCCGATATCACTGACCGACTGATAAATCGATTACGACGCTGGGAGTTACTAAATCAACTTCAACAATCTTTTTGGAAGCGTTGGTCATCAGAATAGTTTGAAATCGTTACAAAGTCGAGCCAAATGGATTAATAGGGAAAACAATATTACAATCGGAGATCTTGTATTAATCCATGCACCCAATTTGCTCCGACAGTTTGGAAACTCGGAAGAATTGTGAAGTTGCACCCCGGAACAGATGGAATAGTTCGTGTCGTAACTGTGAAAACTGCCGATAGTATTTTTAAACGACCAGTGGTTAAAATAACAATATTACCTGTCCAAAATGAAGCGTGATATTTATCCAATATTTATCCTTTTTTTTTCTTTTTCTTACTTTTTTAATATTTATTATATATATATGTGTTACCTACATGTTTTGATTTGTACTTTATTTTAATTATTGTTATTATTTCTATTTTATTTTTATTTTTTATTGTTGTTAATAAAAATATTTAATTTTTGTAACTGTAAATTGTATATTGTATATTGTATTTATTAATACAGTCCATTTTATTTTGTTACTTTTAAATTCAAATGTATTTTCTTCATTTCATTTTTATCCATTTTCTTTTCCCACATAACAACGGTCGATTTTTCGCAAAATATATATGATCGGAGAAGCCGTTTAAACAGTGTTGTAAAAGATACTTTTTAAACGTTTTCAAAAACAAATACAGGTACGTGTTTCTAAAAGTGTTTAAATACTTAATGAGATCAGTATTCGAGTATAAATACAGATACTTCGTAAAAGTATTTACGAATACTTTCAAATACTTGTAATTAAATTTTGTTTAACATTCGTTTTACTAATAATTGGAATCTTAAAATTAAAATCACTTAATCCCTTAGACGAAAACATGTTAACACTACCTATAACTTTTTGTGTGATTAATATAATTGTAATGTAATTAATTATAATAATTATATTCTACACATAGGACACATCTCACGGCACACACGACTACAGGACACACGAGTATGCAGTAACATCCGAGAAAGGAAAATTATAAAAATATAATTTTATATATTATTCGTTATGTTATACATATAAAATATACGTTGACTATTAACAATGGACTTCGTCCTGTCGCGACCTGGGTAACAATCTAATCAGTCTATTTGGGATTATCTACATTGAAGTGAACGAAAAATCACAGCATTGGACAACGATACCCACGACCAAAATAGTTTGCTAACTCATCATTAATAATTATTATAAAAAATGAAAAATGTTTTGTTTCAACGTAGTTCATGTCACTAAGAAAAATTTAAAAACGTGATTGATTTTATTAGCAGATTATCTAGAAGATTATTTAAAATACTACTTTCAAATAATCTTATAAAAGTATTTTAAGTACGTATTTGAGTACCATAAATGTGCTTTAATACTTTATAATTCTGAGCGGATCGATGAATCTATTGTTTATACAATGACGTTTATTTTTTTTACTCATATTTTTTCTATCTTGTGTACTGATTTTCGACCAGAAGCAGTGCTCCAGTCTCTTCGGTCACAGTTTGTTTCCGCCTGCAATTCTCATCTATAGTTGGCACTTTAGAGGGTTCATTTCTATTATAAGGAAGTATTACTATTTTTAAATTTAGGAAAATAATATAAAAACTATTGAAGAATATTAGAGAACATAGTGCTCGTATTATCACACGTGACTATTAAATTTGATGTTTTTTACATTATAACATATATCCTTAGAAAACGTAAAGTGTTTAAGAAATAATATAATTTGGGCTTTATTCCACTTATATCACATATAACTGTAGAATTTTAGTTTCACTATTGGATTTATCAATTTACAGTCCATAAAAAAAATTAATATTTTAAAAGCTCCTAACTTCTGGCTCAATACAGCATTTTTAGAATTGAAATTGTAGAAAAAAATTACTAAATTATTTTTTATGTGTACATAAACTAAATCAATTTAGAGTAACATACAATAAATAACCAATAAATTTTTTCAGTTATAAATAAAAAAAATATGAGAACGCGTTAACGATAACGTTTACTTATGGAATTTGTTTTATTAAAATGAGACTATTGCAAAAACCCATAGAATCAAACACGTTCTTGATTGGTAATATCTAGGAGTATTCTAACATAATAATTGTGAAAATTAATAGTATTTTTTCTATTCTTTTTAATGATATTTGTAATATTATAATGAACTTACCATATTCTTTATTATCCCAATCACACGAATAAAAATTATTATACTTTTACATAGATTAATATTCAAGTTACTAGAATTATTATAGGCAGATAATATAAAGTGTTTTACATTTTTAAATTTTAGGAAAAGAATACAAAATTTTTTGAAAACACATGAGAATGGGATGCTAGAATTATAACATCTGCCAAATAAGTTTTACGTATTATGACCTTAAAGCAAACAACATTAAATAATGTAAAGGGCTTGAAAAATAATTTATATATTTTGGAATTTATTTGAGTTTTATTAGAGAAAAGTGTAGTATTTGAATTAAACATTTGGAATTAAAAAATTCATAAAACAAAAAAAAAATTATTTATTTAAAATTGCATACGTTCATTAGGTATATAAAAGGTGTATTCAATATTGAATCGTGAAAAAAATTGAAAATACATAAAATGTTCCTTATATGTATAAATATTAAATGAATTTTAAAGGATCACACACAACCAATATTAAATAAATTGTACTAATTTTGAACCGAAAATCATTAGGGTACAATGACAAATATATTGGACGTTCATTGATTTTATTCATGTTTAGTATAAATAAATGTGGAGTAAATAATTTTAATACGTTTTTGAGATCTTAATTTCCAGGAAAATACAATCCAAAAGTTTATACTTTTATATATTTTGCATATTTTAAGCACTTAAAAATTAATTTTGAAATTGCGATCGTGGAAAATCTTGACTTAATTTACATAAATATATTATATAAACTAATTAATTCGTTATTATGGAAAATATTTCCATTTTAAAGATTCGATTACACATACCTCTTTCTAAACAACACATACCACAAAAAATAAAAATGTATAGTAATAGTGTAGTGTTTTTTGTGAACTTATATTTACAACAAACATCGATGAAAAATTACAAATTAAAACGGTATAGGAAAATGCTAATTTAATTATTGTAAAATGATAGTTCTAGGTTATTAAAAATTATTCATTATTTAATTATTTGATTAAATTATTAATATACA
Source organism: Slavum lentiscoides (assembly GCA_032441835.1). NCBI lineage: Eukaryota > Metazoa > Arthropoda > Insecta > Hemiptera > Aphididae > Slavum > Slavum lentiscoides. The sequence continues at coordinate 5,399,360 of CM063706.1, read as the reverse complement.
ATATAAAATATAAGATATAATATTTTTAATTATGTGTTGCAGACTACAATAAGGAAGTACTTCAAATTTGAACTTTAGGAGAAGTCTATAAATACTGTTATATAATATATAAAATTTGAATGCTAGTCTTATCACGCCTTATAATTAAGTTTTATATTTTTAACTATAATAAAGTGTAATATAATTAGACAGTGTTGTAAAAGATACTTTTTAAGCGTTTTCAAATAAAGATACAGGTACATGTTTCTAAAAGTGTTTAAATACTTAATGAGATCAGTATTCGAGTATAAATACAGATACTTCGTAAAAGTATTTACGAATACTTTCAAATACTTGTAATTAAATTTTGTTTAACATTCGTTTTACTAATGATTGGACTCTTAAAACTAAAGTCACTTAATTCCTTTGACAAAAACATGTTAACACTACCAATACATTTTGTGTGATTAATAATAATTAAATTCTACACAGAGGACACAATTCACGGCACACACGAGTACAGGACACACGAGTAAAGGACACACGAGTATGGAGTAACATCCGAGAAAGGAAAATTATAAAAATATAATTTTATATATTATTCGTTATGTTATACATATAAAATATACGTTGACTATTAACAATGGACTTCGTCCTGTCGCGACCTGGGATAACAATCTAATCAGTCTATTTGGGATTATCTACATTGAAGTGAACGAAAAATCACAGCATTGGACAACGATACCCACGACCAAAATAGTTTGCTAACTCATCATAAATAATTATTTTGAAAAATGACAAAAGTTTTGGTTCAACGTAGTTCATGTCACTAAGAAAAATTTAAAAACGTAATTGATTTTATTGCAGATGATCTAGAAGATTATTTAAAATACTACTCGCAAATACTTTTTTAGAAGTATTTTAATTACGTATTTGAGTACCATGTTTATGTATTTTGGGGTTAATTTCAATTATTTTGCAAAAATTGTAGTATTTGAATTTATCTTTTGGATTAAGCAATCCATACTATAAGAAAAAAAATTAATAAATTTGTATTTTCAAACTGTCAGGTTATTACAAAATTTTTACATATTATAGAATAGTGGAAAAAACATTAAATGGAAACTTATGTGTATATAGCATGAATGAATATATAGTAAATAAAAATAAATAACAAATAGAATGTTTAACATTAAGAACAAAACGATAAGAACACATTGCAGTAAAGGTTTACTGATAAAATTAATTTTATTTAAATTAGATTACTGCATAAGCCCACATTATTAGACATGTTTTGATTAAAATCGCTGGATAATTATTATATGATTGTGAATATTAAACATTGAGATTATCTATTACACTTAATTAACATAAGATTAATTTATCTTGCAAATTTAAAGTACTAAAAAATAAATGTTTCAAATTTCTATCTCGCAAAGTGCCGATATAATTAGCAAAATTATATTTGAAGTAGGTCTTTAATGTTTTATTATGAGATGCACTTAATTTCTTTCTATTCCGTAACGAGATTTGGATTAAACTTACTCTTTGCTAAATTATCCATTCCACAAAAAATAAAAATAAGTAAATCCATTTTTAAGTACTTATAGTATTAAATATTAAAATTGGCAAGATTATCAAAAAGAGATTATATATAAAATAATAGAAAAATTATATTAATGATATCCTTATGTTTATGAGACCTGAACAAATTTGGAGTAACGAATAAATTGTAAAACTTTTAGACTAAAAAGCCATACGAACGTGTAAAATGTTAAGTAAACAGATTGAATTTATTTGATTTAAATGAGGTTATTGTGAAATCACACATTATAAAATGTGGTTCTGATTGAAAAATTCTAGGAGAAGTTTAAAAAAATATTGTGAATATTAAACTTTGTGATTAAATTAATATACGTTCATAGTATTTATATCTATTAATCCTAAATTATATATATTAATCCTTTAATTACATTTATAATTGTATAATGAACTTGCCTTTAATTTTATTTTTCCAATCACATGGAAGAAAATTATTATATTTCTACTTCCACGTGGCAGATTATAAGGAAATATTATATAATTGAATTTTAGGGGAAGATGAAAAATACTCATTAAAAATATATGAATACAGAGCTGTAGTGTTATGACAATTGACCAATGAACCTTACACTGTTTTAATATAATGCAAATAACATTAAAAATAAATAACTAAACTACTAGGAGAAGTAAATCCAAAAATTATTGATTTTATATATTATGCAAATTTTAAGCACTGGTAAATATAATTTGGAAATTGCCTTCTTGTAAATTGACGACTTAATTCTCAACATTATATATTCTAATTAATATTTTATTCTGAGATATACTTCATTATTTTTTTAAGTATAGTTTTGGATTAGGTGTACATACCACTCACTAAATAATCAACGCCACGAAAAATAAAAAATAAAAATGTATATTTATCATACATTATTTGTTGTTTACTTATATTAACAAAAGTCGTTAAACAAATACAATTAAAAGTATACTGGAGAATGCCGACGTAGTAGTAAAAATCATGTTCTTAGATTATTAGAAACTTATAATTTGAAAAAAAATTATTCTATTTGAAATTCCAATTAGCAGATTAAAAGAATTATTACGATTTTGAAATTTAAGGAAAATTATATGAAATCTGTTGAAAAGTATACGAGAACAGAGTGATAGTATATATATATATATATATATATATATATATATATATATATATATATATATGATAAATTATTAACTTATTTTATAGAATCACAAATGACCAATATTAAATTAATTGTACAAATTTTTCTTCAGATATAAATTAAAAACACTGGAAAGTATATATGGTATCCAATATTTTATTTTTGTTTAATAAGAATTACAGAGAAGTACAATGATTTTAATATATATTTGATATCTAAATTTCCAGAAAATTTAGAACTTAATGATACTAATGGATTTAAACATTTAAAAATATACTTTTATGAATGCAATCATGGAATATGCAGATATTTTTTTACAATAAAATTAATTTTTCTTTTAAGTATTTTTCAGATTATATACTATTTATTTTCTTTTGTATTTGAATTTAAGGTTATACATACGCTCTTCTACATGAAACATAATTTAAAAAAGTCTATGTATAATTTATTTTGTGCAAACGTCTAAATTGTCCAAAAAACAATGACATATGAAATATTGGAAATATTGAATTAAACGTATTCTTAAAATAAGTATAAGAACGTGTGTAAGGAAATATCATATTATTAAATTTTAGGAAAGATGAAAAAACTCATGAAAAATATATGAATACAGGGTGGTAGTGTTATCGCAATTGACCAATTAATCATACACTGTTTTATCATAATGCAAATAACATTAAAAGTAAATAACTAAACTTTCAGGTGAAGTAAATCCAAAAATTATTGATTTTATATATTATGCAAATTTTAAGCACTGGTAAAAATAATTTGGAAATTGCCTTCATGTAAAATGACGACGTAATTCGCAAAATTATATATTCTAATTAATATTTTATTCTGTGATATGTTTCATTATTTTTTATGTAGAATTTTGGATTAGGTATACATACCTTTTCCTAAATAATCAACGCCACGAAAAACAAAAGATAAAAATGTATATTTGTCATACATTTTTGTTGTTTACTTATATTAACAAAAGTCGTTAAACAAATACAATTAAAAGTATACTGGAGAATGCCGACGTAGTAGTAAAAATCATGTTCTTAGATTATTAGAAACTTATAATTTGAAAAAAAATTATTCTATTTGAAATTCCAATTAGCAGATTAAAAAGAATTATTACGATTTTGAAATTTAAGGAAAATTATATGAAATCTGTTGAAAAGTATACGAGAACAGAGTGATAGTATATATATATATATATATATATATATATATATATATATATATATATATATATATATATATATGATAAATTATTAACTTATTTTATAGAATCACAAATGACCAATATTAAATTAATTGTACAAATTTTTCTTCAGATATAAATTAAAAACACTGGAAAGTATATATGGTATCCAATATTTTATTTTTGTTTAATAAGAATTACAGAGAAGTACAATGATTTTAATATATATTTGATATCTAAATTTCCAGAAAAATTTAGAACTTAATGATACTAATGGATTTAAACATTTAAAATATACTTTTATGAATGCAATCATGGAATATGCAGATATTTTTTTTACAATAAAATTAATTTTTCTTTTAAGTATTTTTCAGATTATATACTATTTATTTTCTTTTTGTATTTGAATTTAAGGTTATACATACGCTCTTCTACATGAAACATAATTTAAAAAAAGTCTATGTATAATTTATTTTGTGCAAACGTCTAAATTGTCCAAAAAAACAATGACATATGAAATATTGGAAATATTGAATTAAACGTATTCTTAAAATAAGTATAAGAACGTGTAGTAATTTTAAAATGAACTTACGTGCTGGTTTATGGTCCAGTCATAAGAAAATAATAAGATATAAGAAAAAAATATGGGTGCATATTGCTGACAAATAAATTTAACATTTTTAACTTTAAAGCTTATATTATTTGAGTGCATATGTGATCTCGGAGATCGGATCTCCCTCATATTATATTCGATTGTCCCTCCCTGTACACACAGTGAATAGGATCAAGAATAACCAATGTAAAAATTAAATGAATAAATTTTAAACAAAATATCAATGAAACGTAATGAAAAATATAAGTGTCGTTTCAAAATCATTATTTATGTTTAATTTGAATTAAAGTGTACAGAAGTAAATTTGATTTATATTTTGTATCTTTATGTCGAGAGAAAAAATTCGGTACTTAAGTATTTTATATATTGCGCAAACCAAAGCGTTGAAAATTAAATTTTTTAAATTCCCTTCGTGGAAATTGCAGATTTCATTTGAAAAATAATATTTAATCTATTTTAATTTTATTACGAGATATATATCTATTGTTTTTCATTCCAATTTGAATATTCGACAATACATACTCATATCTAAATAATCCATAACACAAAAAAAAAAATTTTTTATTTATATTATAGTATTTATATTATATATATACTAACAACAAAGATCGATAAAAAATAAAACTTAGAATGCTATACGAAAATGACGATGTGATTATAAAATCATATTCATAGGCCATTAATTACTAGTAATGTAAAAAAGAATTTAAAATTATATTTTCAATCCCATATAGCAGATTATAATGAAGTATTACTATTTTTAATTTTAGGAAAATAATATAAAACTGTTGAAAACATATGATCACAGAGTGCTCGTATTATCACATGTGACTATTAAATTTGATGTTTTTAACTTTATAACATATATCTTTAGAAAACGTCAAGTGTTTGAGAATTAATGTATTTTGGGCTTCATTCAAGTTATATCACATATAACCGTAGAATTTTAATATTACTATTGGATTAATCAATTCACACTCTATAAAAAAAAATTTTATATTTTATAAGCTCCTAACTTCTGGTTTAATACAGAATTTAATAAAAATTAAAAAATTTTTAGATTTAAAATTGTGGAAAATATTACTAAATTATTCTTTATGTGTACATAAACTGAATCAATTCAGAGTAACGAATAATAAATAACTAATAAATTGTTTCAGTAATAGATCAAAAAACATGAGAACGCGTTAAAGTTAATGTTTACTTATGAAATTTGTTTTATTAAAATGAGACTATTGCAAAAACCCATAGAATCAAACATGTTCTTGACTGGAAATACCTAGGAGTGTTCTAACATAATTATTGTGAAAATTAATATTACCATTATAAAATGGTATACAATACACCATTATAACTTAACATATTCTTTATTTTCCCAATTACACGAATGAAAATTAATATATTTTTACTTAGATTAATAGGCAAGTTACGAGTACAAAAATTATTATAGGCAGAATATATAGGATGCTTTGAAATTTTGAATTTTAGAAAAAAAATTTAAAATTTTTTGAATATATTTGAGAAGCGGATGCTAGTATTATCACTTTTGCCAAATAAGATTTACATTTTATGACCTTAAAGTAAATATCATTAGATAAATTCAAGGGTTTGAAAAATTATTTATATTTTTTGGAATATATTCGAGTTTTATTAGAGAAAAGCGTAGAATATGAATTTCACATTTGGATTAAAAAAATTAATACCACAAGAAAAACGAACTAATATATTTAAAATTGCAAACGGTCAATTGAAAATACATAAAATGTTTAAAAAATTATTTATTATTAATAAATTAATTAATTTTTGTTTATATAATTATCTTTTGATTATTTACTTGTATTTCTTTCTTAATTACGTATAGTTTTTAGATTATATGTGTTATTTATAACTTTCAGTAATATAAGTTTTCTTGAAACTAACAAAAAAAGAATAATAAAAATTCATATTTCAAAAGGTCATTTTATATAGACGTGTATTAAATATTTAATCATGAAGACAGTTGAAGATATTTAAATTTTTTCTTATGTGTATGAGGATTGAGTAAGTAAATAGAATCGAGAATAACCAATGTAAAAATTAAATGAATAAATTTTAAACAAAATATCAACGAAACGTAATGAAAAATATAAGTGTGACTTCAAAATCCTTATTTTTGTTTAATTAGAATTAAAGTGTACAGAAGTAAATTTGATTTATATTTTGTATCTTTATGTCGAGAGAAAAAATTCGGTACTTAAGTATTTTATATATTGCGCAAACCAAACTGTTGAAAATTAAATTTTTTTAATTCCCTTCGTGGAAATTGCAGATTTCATTTGAAAAATAATATTTAATCTATTTTAATTTTATTACGAGATATATATCTATTGTTTTTCATTCCAATTTGAATATTCGACAATACATACTCGCACCTAAATAATCCATAACACAAAAAATAAAAATTTTTATTTATAGTATAGTATTTATTTTATACATATATTACCAACAAAGATCGTTGAAAAAATACAACATAGAATGCTATACGAAAATGACGATGTGATTATAAAAACCATATTCATAGGCCATTAATTACTAGTAATGTAAAAAAAGAATTTAAAAATTATATTTTCAATCCCATATAGCAGATTATAATGAAGTATTACTATTTTTAATTTTAGGAAAATAATATAAAAACTGTTGAAAAACATATGATCACAGAGTGCTCGTATTATCACATGTGACTATTAAATTTGATGTTTTTAACTTTATAACATATATCTTTAGAAAACGTCAAGTGTTTGAGAATTAATGTATTTTGGGCTTCATTCAAGTTATATCACATATAACCGTAGAATTTTAATATTACTATTGGATTAATCAATTCACACTCTATAAAAAAAAATTTTATATTTTAAAAGCTCCTAACTTCTGGTTTAATACAGAATTTAATAAAATTAAAAATTTTAGATTTAAAATTGTGAAAATATTACTAAATTATTCTTTATGTGTACATAAACTGAATCAATTCAGAGTAACGAATAATAAATAACTAATAAATTGTTTCAGTAATAGATCAAAAAACATGAGAACGCGTTAAAGTTAATGTTTACTTATGAAATTTGTTTTATTAAAATGAGACTATTGCAAAAACCCATAGAATCAAACATGTTCTTGACTGGAAATACCTAGGAGTGTTCTAACATAATTATTGTGAAAATTAATATTACCATTATAAAATGGTATACAATACACCATTATAACTTAACATATTCTTTATTTTCCCAATTACACGAATGAAAATTAATATATTTTTACTTAGATTAATAGGCAAGTTACGAGTACAAAAATTATTATAGGCAGAATATATAGGATGCTTTGAAATTTTGAATTTTAGAAAATTATAATGAAGTATTACTATTTTAAATTTTTGAAAATAATATAAAAACTATTGAAGAATATAAGAGAACATAGTGCTCGTATTATCACATGTGACTATTAAATTTGATGTTTTTTAACATTATAACATATATCCTTAGAAAACGTAAAGTGTTTAAGAAATAATGTATTTTGGGCTTCATTCCATTTATATCACATATAACTGTAGAATTTTAGTTTCACTATAGGATTAATCAATTTAGAGTCCATAAAAAATTTAATATTTTAAAAGCTCCTAACTTCTGGCTTAATACAACATTTTAGAATAGAAATTGTGGAAAAAATTACTAAATTATTTTTATGTGTACACAAACTGAATCAATTTAGAGTAACGTACAATAAATAACCAATAAATTGTTTCATTTATAGATCAAAAAATATGAGAACGCGTCAACGTTAACGTTTACTTATGGAATTTGATTTATTAAAATGAGACTATTGCAAAAACCCATAGAATCAAACACGTTCTTGATTGGTAATATCTAGGAGTATTCTAACATAATAATTGTGAAAATTAATAGTATTTTTTCTATTCCTCTTAATGATATTTTTAATATTATAATGAACTTACGACGTTCTTTATTATCCCAATCAAACGAATAAAAATTATTATACTTTTACATAGATTAATAGGCAAGTTACAAGAATTATTATAGGCAGATAATATAAGATGTTTCACAATTTTGAGTTTTAGGAAGAGAATACAAAATTTTTTGAAAACACATGAGAACGGGATGCTAGAATTATAACATCTGCCAAATAAGTTTTACATATTATGACCTTAAAGCAAACAACATTAAATAATGTAAAGGGCTTGAAAAATAATTTATATATTTCGGAATTTATTTGAGTTTTATTAGAGAAAAGTGTAGTATTTGAATTAAACATTTGGAATTAAAAAATTCATAAAACAAAAAAAAAAATTTATTTATTTAAAATTGCATACGTTCATTATATAAAAGGTGTATTCAATATTGAATCGTGAAAAAAATTGAAAATACATAAAATGTTCCTTATATGTATAAATATTGAATGAATTTTAAAGGATCACACACAACCGATATTAAATAAATTGTACTAAATTTGAACCGAAAATCATTAGGGTACAATGACAAATATATTGGACGTCCATTGATTTTATTCGTGTTTAGTATAAATAAATGTGGAGTAAATAATTTTAATACGTTTTTGAGATCTTAATTTTCAGGAAAATACAATCCAATAGTTTATACTTTTATATATTTTGCATATTTTAAGCACTTAAAAATTAATTTTGAAATATATTATATAAACTAATTAATACGTTATTATGGAAAATATTTCCATTTTAAAGATTGGATTACACATACTTCTTTCTAAACAACCCATACCACAAAAAATAAAAATGTATAGTAATAGTGTAGTGTTTTTTGTGAACTTATATTTACAACAAACATCGATGAAAAATTACAAATTAAAAAGGTATAGGAAAATGCCAATGTAATTATTGTAATAATGATAGTCTTAGCAGGATATTAAAATTATTTATTAATTAATTATTTAATTAAATTATTAATATGCAATATAAAATATAAAATATAAGATATAATATTTCGAATTCTATGTAGCAGATTACAAGGAAGTATTTAAATTTTGAACTTTAGGAGAAGAGTATAAATACTGTTATATAATATACGTATAAAACGTACAATATACGTATAAAATTAAAATGCTAGTGTTATCACGCCTAATAATTAAGTTTTATATTTTTTAACTATAAAGAGTAATAACATTAGACAGTGTTGTAAAAGATACTTTTTAAGCGTTTTCAAATACAGATACAGGTACGTGTTTCTAAAAGTGTTTAAATACTTAATGAGATCAGTATTTGAGTATAAATACGAATACGTTTCCAATTCTCTTGCCGAAATGAAGTACTCTCACTACACTATTAATTCGACATTATCATTTACACTACTTGCATGGTGGCTGTCAACTTGTATCATCTTTATTATCACGTCACTATTGGGTGTTATCTAGTCGTTCAGCCATAAGATATATAATTTTTAAATGTGTTGTATGTACACGTCATCGTGCTGCAAATCCTCGACCTATCATGGCTGATCTTCCGAACGTCAGGGTAAGGCCAGCTAGACCATTTGCTAATGTCGGTACAGATTATGCAGGACCTTTTCTGTTGAAGGATGGAAAACGTAAAACATCCCGTTCCACTAAATGTTATTTAGCTTTATTTGTATGCATGGCTGTTAAGGCAGTTCACATTGAAATAGTTTCGGAATTGTCAACAAACGCCTCCATCGCTGCATTACATCGATTTGTGTCTCGTCGAGGTATTCCGTTAAATATTTACACCGATTGTGGTACTAACTTTCAAGGTGCAGATCGTGAATTAAAAAAATTATTTGCAAAATCAATGTCCCAGAATTTAATTTCTGAAAAAATTACCGTGTCATTGGCATTTTAATCCACCGGCAGCTCCTCATTTCGGGGGATTATGGGAAGCTGCCGCAAATTCCACGAAATATCACTTAAAACGGGTCATTGGGGTACATTCGATGAATTTTGAAGAAATGTCTACGTTACGCAGTCGTATTGAAGCTACATTGAATTCACGACCTCTTGTAGCAATTTCATCGGATCCACATGATCTGCCTTCCTTAACACCGGGGCATTTCCTCATTGGTGCACCATTACACGCTATTCCAGAACCCGATATCACTGACCGACTGATAAATCGATTACGACGCTGGGAGTTACTAAATCAACTTCAACAATCTTTTTGGAAGCGTTGGTCATCAGAATACTTGAAATTGTTACAAAGTCGAGCCAAATGGATTAAAAGGGAAAACAATATTACAATCGGAGATCTTGTATTAATCCATGCACCCAATTTGCTCCGACAGTTTGGAAACTCGGAAGAATTGTGAAGTTGCACCCCGGAACAGATGGAATAGTTCGTGTCGTAACTGTGAAAACTGCCGATAGTATTTTTAAACGACCAGTGGTTAAAATAACAATATTACTTGTCCAAAATGAAGCGTGATATTTATCCAATATTTATCCTTTTTTTTTCTTTTTCTTTTTTTTTTAATTTTTTTATATATATATATATATATATATATATATATATATATATATATATATATATGTTACCTACATGTTTTGAATTGTACTTTATTTTAATTATTGTTATTATTTCTATTTTATTTTTATTTTTTATTGTTGTTAATAATAAATATTTAATTTTTGTAACTGTAAATTGTATATTGTATATTGTATTTATTAATACAGTCCATTTTATTTTGTTACTTTTAAATTCAAATGTATTTTCTTCATTTCATTTTTATCCATTTTCTTTTCCCACATAACAACGGTCGATTTTTCGCAAAATATATATGATCGGAGAAGCCGTTTAAACAGTGTTGTAAAAGATACTTTTTAAACGTTTTCAAAAACAGATACAGGTACGTGTTTCTAAAAGTGTTTAAATACTTAATGAGATCAGTATTCGAGTATAAATACAGATACTTATTAAAAGTATTTACGAATACTTTCAAATACTTGTAATTAAATTTTGTTTAACATTCGTTTTACTAATAATTGGACTCTTAAAATTAAAATCACTTAATCCCTTAGACCAAAACATGTTAACACTACCTATAACTTTTTGTGTGACTAATAATAATTATATTCTACACATAGGACACATCTCACGGCACACACGACTACAGGACACACGAGTATGCAGTGACATCCGAGAAAGGAAAATTATAAAAATATAATTTTATATATTATTCGTTATGTTATACATATAAAATATACGTTGACTATTAACAATGGACTTCGTCCTGTCGCGACCTGGGATAACAATCTAATCAGTCTATTTGGGATTATCTACATTGAAGTGAACGAAAAATCACAGCATTGGACAACGATACCCACGACCAAAATAGTTTGCTAACTCATCATTAATAATTATTATAAAAAATGACAAATGTTTTGTTTCAACGTAGTTCATGTCACTAAGAAAAAGCTCCTAGTTTCTGGCTCAATACAGCATTTTTAGAATTGAAATTGTAGAAAAAAATTACCAAATTATTTTTTATGTGTACATAAACTGAATCAATTTATAGTAACGTACAATAAATAACCAATAAATTGTTTCAGTTTTGGATCAAAAAATATGAGAACGCGTTAACGTTTACTTATGGAATTTGTTTCAATAAAATGAGACAATTGCAAAAACCCATAGAATCAAACACGTTCTTGATTGGAAATATCTTGGAGAATTCTAATATAATAATTGTGAAAATTAAAAGCATTTTTTTGTACTCCTTTTAATAACATTTGTAATATTATAATGAACTTACGACTTTCTTTATTATCCCAATCACACGAATAAAAATTATTATACTTTTACATAGATTAATTGGCAAGTTACAAGAAATATTATAGCAGATAATATAGGATGCTTTACATTATATTAAAGTGTAGTTAATATTGAATTGTGAAAAAATTGAAAATATATAAAATGTTCCTTATATGTATAAATATTGAATGAATTTTGTAGGATCACACACTAACAATATAAAATAAATTGTACAAATTTTGAACCGAAAATCATAGGATACAATGACAAATAAATTGGACGTCCATTGATTTTATTCCTGTTTAGTATAAATAAATGTGGAGTAAATAATTTTAATACGTATTTGAGATCTTAATTTCCAGGGAAATAAAATCCAAAAGCTTAAGCATTTATAGATTTTGCATATTTAAAGCACTTAAAAATAAATATTTGAAATTGCGATCGAGGAAAATCTTGACTTAATTCACATAAATATTTAATATAAACTAATTTATACGTTATTATGGAAAATATTTCCATTTTAAAGATTCGATTATACATACCACTTTCTAAACAACACATACCACAAAAAATAAAAATGTATAGTAATAGTGTAGTGTTTTTTGTGAACTTATATTTACAACAAACATCGATGAAAAATTACAAATTAAAACGGTATAGGAAAATGCTAATTTAATTATTGTAAAATGATAGTTCTAGGTTATTAAAATTATTCATTATTTAATTATTTGATTAAATTATTAATATACAATATAAAATATAAGATATAATATTTAATATATAATATATAATATTATATATATATTATATTATATAATAATATAATATATAATATTTTTAATTATGTGTTGCAGACTACAATAAGGAAGTACATCAAATTTGAACTTTAGGAGAAGACTATAAATACTGTTATATAATATATAAATTTTGAATGCTAGTGTTATCACGTCTGATAAATAAGTTTTATATTTTTTAACCACAAAGATTAATGCAATTAGACAGTGTTGTAAAAGATACTTTTAAACGTTTTCAAAAACAGATACAGGTACGTGTTTCTAAAAGTGTTTAAATACTTAATGAGATCAGTATTCGAGTATAAATACAGATAATTATTAAAAGTATTTACGAATACTTTCAAATACTTGTAATTAAATTTTGTTTAACATTCGTTTTACTAATAATTGGACTCTTAAAATTAAAATCACTTAATCCCATAGACCAAAACATGTTAACACTACCTATAACTTTTTGTGTGACTAATAATAATTATATTCTACACAGAGGACACAAGTCACGGCACACACGAGTACAGGACACACGAGTATGGAGTAACATCCGGGGAAGGAAAATTATAAAAATAAAATTTTATATATTATTTGTTATGTTATACATATAAAATATACGTTGACCATTAAAATTGGACTTCGACCTGTCGTGACCTGGGATAACAATCTAATCAGTCTATTTGGGATTATCTACATTGAAGTGAACGAAAAATCACAGCATTGGACAACGATACCCACGACCAAAATAGTTTGCTAACTCATCATAAATAATTATTTTGAAAAATGACAAATGTTTTGGTTCAACGTAGTTCATGTCACTAAGAAAAATTTAAAAACGTAATTGATTTTATTACAGATGATCTAGAAGATTATTTAAAATACTACTCGCAAATACTTTTTTAGAAGTATTTTAATTACGTATTTGAGTACCATGTTTATGTATTTTGGGGTTAATTTCAATTATTTTGCAAAAATTGTAGTATTTGAATTTATCTTTTGGATTAAGCAATCCATACTATAAGAAAAAAAAATTAATAAATTTGTATTTTCAAACTGTCAGGTTATTACAAAATTTTTACATATTATAGAATAGTGGAAAAAACATTAAATGGAAACTTATGTGTATATAGCATGAATGAATATAAATAGAATGTTTAACATTAAGAACAAAACGATAAGAACACATTGCAGTAAAGGTTTACTGATAAAATTAATTTTATTTAAATTAGATTACTGCATAAGCCCACATTATTAGACATGTTTTTGATTAAAAATCGCTGGATAATTATTATATGATTGTGAATATTAAACATTGAGATTATCTATTACACTTAATTAACATAAGATTAATTTATCTTGCAAATTTAAAGTACTAAAAAATAAATGTTTCAAATTTCTATCTCGCAAAGTGCCGATATAATTAGCAAAATTATATTTGAAGTAGGTCTTTAATGTTTTATTATGAGATGCACTTAATTTCTTTCTATTCCGTAACGAGATTTGGATTAAACTTACTCTTTGCTAAATTATCCATTCCACAAAAAATTAAAATAAGTAAATCCATTTTAAGTACTTATAGTATTAAATATTAAAATTGGCAAGATTATCAAAAAGAGATTATATATAAAATAATAGAAAAATTATATTAATGATATCCTTATGTTTATGAGACCTGAACAAATTTGGAGTAACGAATAAATTGTAAAACTTTTAGACTAAAAAGCCATACGAACGTGTAAAATGTTAAGTAAACAGATTGAATTTATTTGATTTAAATGAGGTTATTGTGAAATCACACATTATAAAATGTGGTTCTGATTGAAAAATTCTAGGAGAAGTTTAAAAAAATATTGTGAATATTAAACTTTGTGATTAATGTAATATACGTTCATAGTATATGACGTGACGGAAAAGTTACTCCATGGATGTGTATTCAAGAAAATATCTACAAAAAAATTACATTTAAACGGTAAATCGTACAATCACACAGACGACAGCACAGAGGAAGAGAGCGAGAGAGAGAGAGAGGAAGTGTTTTTGAAAACTAAATTAACAAGATCAATATATTTTAATAATATTATAATTAAAACGACAACATTATATGTAGCAGACCGGTGTCAACGGAGGTGGGCACACAGTTATCGTTGTCTTTTTCCGAATTATGTCACGATTCAGGCTTCGGTTTTTATAATAAAATTTTATTTAGGAATTTGGAAATCACAGATTTTTCTTAAGTAAATTAAGTCTAAAAATAATATTTTTATAAAATAATTAATAAAATATTACCTCAGTTTTAATATTTTCGGTAAAATAAATTTTGACTCACATTAATATTTTTTTTGAAATAGTAAATTCATGAGTCAAGATTTATTTTACCCAAAATATTAAAAATGAGATAATATTTTATTAAATATTTCATACAAATATTACTTTCAGCTAAAATTTATTTCAGCAAAACTGACTTTTCTTTTAAGTAAACTTGTATATTTAATTGTTAAATAAATACTTTTTTAGGAAATATTTTTATTGTGTAATTTAATTTGTTCTTGAGGCATATATTTTTTAATACAAAATTTAAATTCAATTACTACGGTTTTATCAAATTCCACAGCATCATATCCTTATATATATATGTTTTGTTTTTTAACTGATGATATCAAATATTATTTGCATTGAGCTAAAAAAATGTAAGATTTACTTGTCAGATATGATAATACAAACACCCTGTTATCATGGTTATGAAATACCAAGTAACTTGATTATAATTTATACAATTAATTTAATATTGGTTATTCTTGATCCTATACATTTACTCAACCCTCATACAGATAAGGAAAAAAATTATATATCTTCAACTGTATTTACAATTTAATATTTTATTTACGTCTATATCAAATGACTGTTTGAAATTTGAAATATATTAATTTACTTTTCTTGTCGTATAAAATGTTTAATCCGAAAGTTAAATACATACACTACAGTTTTATCATATATATAACTGGGATAATGAAAAACATATATCATTTCTTAAAACTTTGAAGTTATTAAATAAAATTTGCTTTAATGTTTAAAATGATCAGTTAATTTGTCAGAATTTATAGTACTAGCACCCTGTTCCCGTATATTTTTCATATTTTTTATATTCTTTTTCTACAATGTAGTATTATTATACTTCCTTATAATCTGCTGTTTAGAATTTGAAATATAATTATTATTGTCTTATAACTGGGAAATAAACCAGCACGTAAGTTCATTTTAAAATTACAAGCCGTTCATATACACTTAAGGGTCATTTAAATTTAATTTTCCTAATATTCCATATGTAATTTTTTGGGATGACCTAGCCGTATGCGATATATAATATTATAACTATATTTTTTTATGTTTTATGTAGCTGAAGGTATGTATAATCTAAAATTCAAAGTAAAGAAAAAGTATATCTCATAATAAAACATAAAATAGTTTAAATTTAATGTTTAAAACAATATCTGCATATTCCAGGATAGCAATTATAATAATATTTCCAGTACATCTAATTGGCAATATATAGAAAATCATTAAGTTCTAAAATTTTTGAAAATTCAGATATCAAATATACTCGTACATTAAAATTATTATACTTCCCTTTAACTTTAATTAAACAAAAATAAAACAATTGGATACCATTACCATATATACTCGTACTATCCAGTGTATTTTAATGATATTTGGTTCAAAATTTGTACAATTAATTTAATATTGGTTATTTGTGGTTCTATAAAATAATTCAATAATCATATATTTATATATTATAATACTAGCACTCTGTTCTCGTATATTTTTAACAGCTTTCATATCATTTTCCTTAAATTTCAAATCGTAATATGTACTTTGTTTTAATCTGCTAAATAGTATTTGAAATACGAGTAGAATAATTCTTTTTCATATTACAAATTATTAATAATCTAAGAATAAGATCTTTATTATTACATCGGCATTCACTTTTATATTCTTAATTGTACTTGTTCAACGACTTTTGTTAATATGCGTAAACAACAAATACTACTCCTATATGATAAATATACATTTTCTTTTTCATGTCGTTGATTATTTAGTAATAGGTATGTATAGTCCAAAATTCTACTTAAAAAAATAATGAAGTATATCTCAAAATAACGTAATATCTAATTACATAATTTTATATATTTTTATAGTAAATACACTCATCCTCAAAATTATCATATAGATACAAGGGAAATTAATATCTAAAATAAAACAACAAATTTTTTCTTTTTGTCATTCATTTCTTTAAGGCCTATGCATTAATAAGGCTTTGGACGCCCTAGGGTACTTGCTCTACTTGCCCCCCCCCCTTGGGACGGCTATGATTAAAACTATTTGCAAATGGTCAAGACTATGTCGCTATTAATAGATTTAGATCCCTAAAGAGTAAAAGTACATTGTACAGAGGAATTGGATAATTCAAAACTGACTGGAAAAAAGCCATGCAATTACGAATGCTTTGAAAGAAATGGACAGATTGAGAAATATAAAGATATATCAAAAATGAATGGTCTATTTTATAGGCAACCATGTTGCTCGGTTTGTGTAATGAATACAACACATATACACACAAAATTAGGTACATTGTAATCTTGGTAAGCGCATGGCAACTTAATAAATAGATTACAATGTGCACAGCAGGGTTTCAAAAGGAGGTTGATGCGAAATAAATGTACTTCGGTGCACTACGCATCTCACCTCCAAGCGCCAATCTTCACCTTCACGTGGTGGAACCTTTTAATCTGAAATATTCAATGGCAAGGAGACCAACGAAAATGGATAGTAATCCTAACTAAAGTCGATAAATTGATAAGAATCAGATAAAATTATAAAAGTATAAGTTTTGAGATGATCCGCTACCTCCCGGTCGGATCCCTTGAAGGAGAATACCTTTTCCTGTGAGGAGCGCCAACGGGGGGTGTAGTCATTGGACACACATACACCGGATTTTAAATGTAGTGTACGAAATATAATATACAGGATATAAAAATAATACAATATGAGATATTAATATACGATTTATTTACGTTATTTCGGAGAAATGCTCAAACGCATACATTTCCGAGAGAAGAAGAAAAAAATATATACAAAAATATATATATATATATATATATGAAACAATTAAACCAGAACAATGAATAAATAAAATTACATAAAAAAGTAACATCCCATGAGGAAAAAAATCAAATATACAGGCCTTAACATAAACAAAATCAGTTATCCGCCACCGTTGTTATTCTACCCGTCAGCGCACACCACCGCGGGGACGTGACGGAAATGTTAGTCCATGAATGTGTATTCCAGAAAAAATCCACAAAAAAATTACATTTAAAAGGTAAATCGTACAATCACACAGACGACAGCACAGAGGGAGAGAGAGAGAGAGAGGAGAGGAAGTGTTTTTGAAAACTAAATTAAAAAGATCGATATATTTTAATAATATTACAATTAAAACGACAACATTATATGTAGCTGACCGGTGTCAACGGAGGTGGGCACATAGTTATCGTTGTCTTTTTCTGAATTATAGCACGATTCAGCCTTCGGTTTTTATAATATAATTTTATTTTGGAATTTGGAAGTCACAATTTTTTCTAAATTAAATTTAGTCTTAAAATAATATTTTTATAAAATAACTAATATAATAGTACCTAAGTTTTAATATATTGGGTAAAACAATTATTATATTATGGCTTATATTCCATATTCTATTTCCAATATTATATTTAATCTGTCTTATTTTTATTATGAAAAATATTTCCATTTTTCTTTTCAATTTGAATTTTCGATTATACATACTCCTTTCTAAAGCACCCATCCCACAAAAAAAAATGTATATATTATAGTATATTTTGTATACAAATATTAACAACAAAAATCTTTGAAAAAATACAATTTGTATGGATATAACAATGTAATTGCAAAATAAACATCGATTGAAAATTTCGGGTGAATTATAATCTTATAAATGTGGATATTACACTTTGAGATTATTTAATACACTTTAACAGCATTTTTACCTTTCCTCTTGGCTCTTAATGACATTTCTAATTTTAAAATGAACTTACACGCTTCTTTTATTTCCAACCACAAGAAAGAAAATTATAAGGGAGTATTAACATTTTTAATTTTAGGAAAATAATATAGAAATGTTGAAAACTATATAATAACAGAGTGTTTGTATTATCATATCTGATAAGTAAATCTTACATTTTTTTAGCTTAATGCAAATAATATTTGATAACATCAGTTAAAAAACAAAACATAAATATTAGGATATATTGCTGTTGAATTTGAAAAAACCGTAGTGATTGAATTTAAACTTTGTATTAAAAAATATATGCCTCAAGAACAAATTAAATTACACAATTAAAAATATTTCTTAAAAAAAGTATTTATTTAACAATTAAATATACAAGTTTACTTAAAAGAAAAAGTCAGTTTTTGCTGAAATAAATTTTAGCTGAAAGTAATAGTTGTATGAAATAATTAATAAAATATTACCTCATTTTTAATATTTTGGGTAAAATAAATTTTGACTCACATTAATATTTTGTTTGAAACAGTAACTTAGCTTTAATTTTGGGTTTAAAAAGGGTCTGAGCTTATCAATTTTGGGTAGAATAGTATATTTCTACCAAAATATACGTTTCACGTATTTCTTCACGGTATTTCTGTATTCTTATGACTTTAAATATATGCTTGGGTTCCCAATAAGAATGAAAAGCGTAACTATAATTTAAAGACTTTTCAGCCGTCTCGAATTATTTCATTTTATTTCCTTCCACGTTGTGTTACTTTATTCAGCATAATTTCGCTTCGCTTCGTTTCACTACTGCTATTTTATAATATTAATGTCTAATGAGAGCTTAAGCTTTAATTTACAGTCATACGAATACAGAATACCGTGAAGAATTATGTTGAAGGTATATTTTAGTTGAATTATATTTTAAGCACCAAATCGATAAGCTCAGACTATTTTGTGAACCCAAAATTATTAAAGTTAATTTACTATTTCAAACAAAATATTAATGTGAGTCAAAATTTATTTTACCCAAAATATTAAAACTGAGATACTATTTTATTCATTATTTTATAAAAATATTATTTTAAGACTAAATTTATTTCAGAAAAATCTGTGACTAAAACCGAAGGCTGAATCGTGCCATAATTCAGAAAAAGACAACGATAACTATGTGCCCACCTCCGTCGACACCGGTCAGCTACATATAATGTTGTCGTTTTAATTGTAATATTATTAAAATATATCGATCTTTTTAATTTAGTTTTCAAAAACACTTCCTCTCCCTCTCTCTCTCTCTCTCTCTCCCTCTGTGCTGTCGTCTGTGTGATTGTACGATTTACCTTTTAAATGTAATTTTTTTGTGGATTTTTTCTGGAATACACATTCATGGACTAACATTTCCGTCACGTCCCCGCGGTGGTGTGCGCTGACGGGTAGAATAACAACGGTGGCGGATAACTGATTTTGTTTATGTTAAGGCCTGTATATTTGATTTTTTTCCTCATGGGATGTTACTTTTTTATGTAATTTTATTTATTCATTGTTCTGGTTTAATTGTTTCATATATATATATATATATATATTTTTGTATATATTTTTTTCTTCTTCTCTCGGAAATGTATGCGTTTGAGCATTTCTCCGAAATACCGTAAATAAATCGTATATTAATATCTCATATTGAATTATTTTTATATCCTGTATATTATATTTCGTACACTAAATTCAAAATCCGGTGTATGTGTGTCCAATGACTACACCCCCGTTGGCGCTCCTCACAGGAAAAGGTATTCTCCTTCGAGGGATCCGACCGGGAGGTAGCGGATCATCTCAAAACTTATACTTTTATAATTTTATCTGATTCTTATCAATTTATCGACTTTAGTTAGGATTACTATCCATTTTCGTTGGTCTCCTTGCCATTGAATATTTCAGATTAAAAGGTTCCACCACGTGAAGGTGAAGATTGGCGCTTGGAGGTGAGATGCGTAGTGCACCGAAGTACATTTATTTCGCATCAACCTCCTTTTGAAACCCTGCTGTGCACATTGTAATCTATTTATTAAGTTGCCATGCGCTTACCAAGATTACAATGTACCTAATTTTGTGTGTATATGTGTTGTATTCATTACACAAACCGAGCAACATGGTTGCCTATAAAATAGACCATTCATTTTTGATATATCTTTATATTTCTCAATCTGTCCATTTCTTTCAAAGCATTCGTAATTGCATGGCTTTTTCCAGTCAGTTTTGAATTATCCAATTCCTCTGTACAATGTACTTTTACTCTTTAGGATCTAAATCTATTAATAGCGACATAGTCTTGACCATTTGCAAATAGTTTTAATCATAGCCGTCCCAAGGGGGGGCAAGTAGAGCAAGTACCTAGGGCGTCCAAAGCCTTATTAATGCATAGGCCTTAAAGAAATGAATGACAAAAAGAAAAATTTGTTGTTTTATTTTAGATATTAATTTCCTTGTATCTATATGATAATTTTGAGGATGAGTGTATTTACTATAAAATATATAAAATTATGTAATTAGATATTACGTTATTTTGAGATATACTTCATTATTTTTTTAAGTAGAATTTTGGACTATACATACCTATTACTAAATAATCAACGACATGAAAAAGAAAATGTATATTTATCATATAGGAGTAGTATTTGTTGTTTACGCATATTAACAAAAGTCGTTGAACAAGTACAATTAAGAATATAAAAGTGAATGCCGATGTAATAATAAAGATCTTATTCTTAGATTATTAATAATTTGTAATATGAAAAAGAATTATTCTACTCGTATTTCAAATACTATTTAGCAGATTAAAACAAAGTGCATATTACGATTTGAAATTTAAGGAAAATAATATGAAAGCTGTTAATAAATATACGAGAACAGAGTGCTAGTATTATAATATATAAATATATGATTATTGAATTATTTTATAGAACCACAAATAACCAATATTAAATTAATTGTACAAATTTTGAACCAAATATCATTAAAATACACTGGATAGTACGAGTATATATGGTAATGGTATCCAATTGTTTTATTTTTGTTTAATTAGAGTTAAAGGGAAGTATAATAATTTTAATGTACGAGTATATTTGATATCTGAATTTTCAGAAAATTTTAGAACTTAATGATTTTCTATATATTGCCAATTAGATGTACTGGAAATATTATTATAATTGCTATCCTGGAATATGCAGATATTGTTTTAAACATTAAATTTAAACTATTTTATGTTTTATTATGAGATATACTTTTTCTTTACTTTGAATTTTAGATTATACATACCTTCAGCTACATAAAACATAAAAAAATATAGTTATAATATTATATATCGCATACGGCTAGGTCATCCAAAAAATTACGTATGGAACATTGGAAAAATTAAATTTAAAGTATCCTTAAGTGTATAAGAACGGTTTGTAATTTCTTCACGGTGTATGTGTGTCTAATGACTACACCCCCCATTGGCGATCCTTACAGGAAATGGTATTCTGCTCTTATGGGTACGACCGGGAGGTAGCGGATCATCTCAAAACTTATACTTTTTTAATCTTATCTGATTCTTATCAATTTCAAGACTTTAGTTAGGATTACTATCCATTTTCGTGGGTCTTCAGCCCACTACAAAATTCAAATTTAAAATATAGTTATAATATTATATATCGCATACGTCTAGGTCATCCCAAAAAATTACATATGGAATATTAGGAAAATTAAATTTAAATTACCCTTAAGTGTATATGAACGGCTTGTAATTTTAAAATGAACTTACGTGCTGGTTTATTTCCCAGTTATAAGACAATAATAATTATATCTAAACAGCAGATTATAAGGAAGTATAATAATACTACATTGTAGAAAAGAATATAAAAATATGAAAAATATATGGGAACAGGGTGCTAGTACTATAAGTACTGACAAATTAACTGAACATTTTAAACATTAAAGCAAATTTTATATCATAACTTCAAAGTTTTAAGAAATGATATATGTTTTTCATTATCCCAGTTATATATATGATAAAACTGTAGTGTATGTATTTAACTTTCGGATTAAACATTTTATACGACAAGAAAAGTAAATTAATATATTTCAAATTTCAAACGGTCATTTGATATAGACGTGAATAAAATATTGAATCGTAAATACAGTTGAAGATATATAATTTTTTCCTTATCTGTAGGTATGAGGGTTGAGTAAATGTATAGGATCAAGAATAACCAATATTAAATTAATTGTATAAATTATAATCAAGTTACTTGGTATTTCATAACCATGATAACAGGGTGTTTGTATTATCATATCTGACAAGTAAATCTTACATTTTTTTAGCTCAATGCAAATAATATTTGATAACATCAGTTAAAAACAAAACATATATATATAAGGATATGATGCTGTGGAATTTGATAAAACCGTAGTAATTGAATTTAAATTTTGTATTAAAAATATATGCCTCAAGAACAAATTAAATTACACAATAAAAATATTTCCTAAAAAAGTATTTATTTAACAATTAAATATACAAGTTTACTTAAAAGAAAAGTCAGTTTTGCTGAAATAAATTTTAGCTGAAAGTAATATTTGTATGAAATATTTAATAAAATATTATCTCATTTTAATATTTTGGGTAAAATAAATCTTGACTCATGAATTTACTATTTCAAAAAAATATTAATGTGAGTCAAAATTTATTTTACCGAAAATATTAAAACTGAGGTAATATTTTATTAATTATTTTATAAAAATTATTATTTTAGACTTAATTTACTTAAGAAAATCTGTGATTTCCAAATTCCTAAATAAAATTTTATTATAAAAACCGAAGCCTGAATCGTGACATAATTCGGAAAAAGACAACGATAACTGTGTGCCCACCTCCGTTGACACCGGTCTGCTACATATAATGTTGTCGTTTTAATTATAATATTATTAAAATATATTGATCTTGTTAATTTAGTTTTCAAAAACACTTCCTCTCTCTCTCTCTCTCG
The DNA here is from genome assembly GCA_032441835.1 of Slavum lentiscoides. NCBI lineage: Eukaryota > Metazoa > Arthropoda > Insecta > Hemiptera > Aphididae > Slavum > Slavum lentiscoides. The sequence continues at coordinate 5,375,206 of CM063706.1, read as the reverse complement.
CTCTCTTCCTCTGTGCTGTCGTCTGTGTGATTGTACGATTTACCGTTTAAATGTAATTTTTTTGTAGATATTTTCTTGAATACACATCCATGGAGTAACTTTTCCGTCACGTCCCCGCGGCGGTGTGCGCTGACGGGTAGAATAACAACGGTGGCGGATAACTGATTTTGTTTATGTTAAGGCCTGTATATTTGATTTTTTTCCTCATGTGATGTTACTTTTTTATGTAATTTTATTTATTCATTGGTCTGGTTTAATTGTTTCACACATATATATATATATATATATATTTATATATATTTGTATTTATTATTTCCTCTTTCTCTCGGAAGTTTATGCGTTTAAACTTTTCTCCAAAATAACGGAAATATATCGTATATTAATATCTTATATTGTTTCATTTTTATATCTTATGTATTACATTTCGTACACTACATTTAAAATCCGGTGTATGTGTATCCAATGACTGGGGATCCTCACGGGAAAAGGTATTCTCCTTCGAGGGATCCGACCGGGAGGTAGCGAATCATCTCAAAACTTATACTTTTTTAATGGTATCTGATTCTTATCAATTTCACGACTTTAGTTAGGATTACTATCCATTTTCGTTGGTCTCCTTGCCATTGAATGTTTCGGATTAATAGGTTCCACCACGTGAAAGTGAAGATTGGCGCTTGGAGATGAGATGCTTAGTGCACCGAAGTACATTTATTTCGCATCAACCTCCTTTTGAAACCCTGCTGTGTACATTGTAATCTATTTATTTATTTGCCATGCGCTTACCAAGATTACAATGTACCTAATTTTGAGTGTAGAGGTGTTGTATTCTTCACACAAACCGAGCAACAGGGTTGGTTATAGAATAGACCATAAATTTTTGTTCTATCTTTATATTTCTCATTTTGTCCATTTCTTTCAAGGTATCCGTAATTGCATGGCTTTTTTAATATTAATATCTCATATTGTATTATTTTTATATCCTGTATATTATATTTCGTACACTACATTTAAAATCCGGTGTATGTGTGTCCAATGACTACACCCCCCGTTGGCGCTCCTCACAGGAAAAGGTATTCTCCTTCAAGGGATCCGTCCGGGAGGTAGCGGATCATCTCAAAACTTATACTTTTATAATTTTATCTGATTCTTATCAATTTATCGACTTTAGTTAGGATTACTATCGATTTTCGTTGGTCTCCTTGCCATTGAATATTTCAGATTAATAGGTTCCACCACGTGAAGGTGAAGATTGGCGCTTGGAGGTGAGATGCGTAGTGCACCGAAGTACATTTATTTCGCATCAACCTCCTTTTGAAACCCTGCTGTGCACATTGTAATCTATTTATTTAGTTGCCATGCGCTTACCAAGATTACAATGTACCTAATTTTGTGTGTATATGTGTTGTATTCATTACACAAACCGAGCAACATGGTTGGCTATAAAATAGACCATTCATTTTTGATATACATATCTTTATATTTCTCATTCTGTCCATTTCTTTCAAAGCATTTGTAATTGCATGGCTTTTTTCCAGTCAGTTTCGAATTATCCAATTCCTCTATACGATGTACTTTTACTCTTTAGTAATGTAAATCTATTAATAGCGACATAGTCTTGACCATTTGCGAATAGTTTTGGTCCTAGGTATACAACAGCGTAGTCCACAGTACTAATTTGTATCTTATGTAATGTTGATGCCCATGATATTATGAATGGCTGCATTTTTGTTTCAGCGGTTCGGTAACTTAACTTTGCTGGGAACTATATTGACTTTGGCTGTATTACATGTATGCCATCATTTATTAAGCTTATCATGCCCTTTCATTTGATACCTATATCATGGGGGTTGCTGTAGAAATGATATTTAGCTATTTTGGAACGTCCACCATATTAGATTAAAAATGGCTGCATTTAAGTAATTGTGCATTGTCACGAGAACCAAACGTGTGTGCCAAATTTCAGCACGATAGCGTTAGTGAAAGTGGATGAAATATTGTTTGCGAAATTCCAGGACATACATACAAGTGACGTTAAATAAAAGCTTTTAAAATTAATGTAATTAAAATTTAAAAGAGTCATTTTTAACGACGTATTTACAAATAGTGAAGAATAATGAAAACATATAAAATTTTATATTGAGGGGCGTCCTCAAGTGTGGTTTGATCCTCCCACGACCTCACTAACCGATGTAGTTTTGTGCGTTCGTGCTTATAAATAATATAATTCACAGGAGCAATATTCTAAAAGAAAATTTTTTAAGAAGGGAAAAAATAAACAAATATTTTTTAAAAATCTATTTTCAATTTTATTTCAACAAAATGTTCATCCCCCCTATTGAATATTCCAGAGTACGCCCCTGTAAATAACCAATATTAAATTAATTGTACAGATTTTGAACAAAATATCATTAGGATACAATGACAATTATATGTTACGTTCATTGCCTTGGTTCCTGATTCTACTTACAAAATTATTACAACAAAAACACTTCGCCTGCAGCTACGTGTAAAAAAACGGCTAAGTAAAAAACAATCTATCACCAGTTATTACGTATCTCGTAAGTGTTTAGCATCATAAAGCTGTGATATCATTTGTGATGCTAAGTAAAATTTTCGATTTACTTGGCGAGATCAAATAAACTTTCCTAATATAAAGTATTTTAAGTATTTGTAAATTTATTGCAACCTAATTAATTAATTATGTACCTATCTTTATAAAAATACAGTAAATTGTACATTGTATAACTCTGTGCACTCTATTATACCCTATAATAAGAAGTGATACTGTTATAACAACTGATTAGGAAAGTTTATTTGATCTCGCCAAGTAAATCGAAAATTTTACTTAGCATCACAAATGATATCACAACTTTATGATGCTAAACACTTACGAGATACGTAATAACTAGTGATAGATTTTTTTTTACTTAGCCGTTTTTTTACACGTAGCTGCAGGCGAAGTGTTTTTGTTGTGATATCACCTCTTTTTTGCAATTAACTGCAATGTGCATCGCTGAGAAGATATTGTTTTTACAATAATTTCTTTCTTAGTAGTAAATAAATGTGGCAACAAACAACGACGACGATTGTCTAATGACTATGCGCCGCGCAACGCTCGGCCCTCGACCGCCGAGTTTACCCCCACCTATTATAATATTAAATCGTACCGAGAACGAAACAAAGTAGAGTGGGGGACCGGTAGGCGCGACAACGCGAGAAGCGGCCGCCGTGATTCCGGATTTCAGTATAATTTGTCATTAAAATGTTCGCACTTTTTTTTTAATAACTTCGTTTGTAATTACACGATTTCGATGATTTTTACAAAAGGAACACGTGCACAATTTTTCTGATATTTTGACGTTAACTAGGTATTAATTGATTTAGTACATAATTAGATATCACGAACTAAAAATAACACCAATATTTACACGGTTTAAATGGGTAACTCCTGCTTCGAGATAATATACACTGTCGTGCCGTAGCTATTATTTTTTTTTACTTAGCTCGCGCCACGACCGTGGCGCTGGATATTTAATCTATCTTATTTTTATTATGGGTTATATTTCCATTTTTTTCATTCCAATTTGAATTTTTTAATATACATACCCAACTCTAAATAACTCATACCATAAAAAATAAAAATGTTAAGTTATATTATAATATATTTTCATACATATATTAACAACAAAAATCGTTGAAAAAATACAATTTAACGAGTTGTATGGAAATACGGATGTGATTGTAAAAATCATATCGATTAAAAATTCCGGGAAAATTATACTATAATTGTGGATATTACACTTTGAGATTATTTAATACACTTTAATAGTATTTTTCCTCTTTCTTTTAATGACATTTGTAAATTTAAAATATACTTACGCGCTTCTTTTGTTTTCAATCACATGAAAGAAAATTTTTATATTCTAACTTCAATAATGAAAATTATAAGGGAGTTTGAAAATTTTTAATTTTAGGAAAATAATATAGAAATGTTGAAAACTATATAATAACAGAGTGTTTGTATTATCATATCTGACAAGTAAATCTTACATTTTTTTAGCTCAATGCAAATAATATTTGATAACATCAGTTAAAAACAAAACATATATATTAGGATATTTTTCTGTTGAATTTGATAAAACCGTAGTACATGAATTTAAATTATGTATTAAACAATATATGCCACAAGAAGAAATAAAATTACACTACAAAAGAAATACTTCTTAAAAAAAGCATTTATTTATCAATTAAATATACAAGTTTACTTAAAAGAAAAAGTCAGTTTTTGCTGAAATAAATTTTAGCTGAAAGTAATAGTTGTATGAAATAATTAATAAAATATTACCTCATTTTTAATATTTTGGGTAAAATAAATTTTGACTCACATTAATATTTTGTTTGAAACAGTAACTTAGCTTTAATTTTGGGTTTAAAAAGGGTCTGAGCTTATCAATTTTGGGTAGAATAGTATATTTCTACCAAAATATACGTTTCACGTATTTCTTCACGGTATTTCTGTATTCTTATGACTATAAATATATGCTTGGGTTCCCAATAAGAATGAAAAGCGTAACTATAATTTAAAGACTTTTCAGCCGTCTCGAATTATTTCATTTTATCTCCTTCCACGTTGTGTTACTTTATTCAGCATAATTTCGCTTCGCTTCGTTTCACTACTGCTATTTTATAATATTAATGTCTAATGAGCGCTTAAGCTTTAATTTACAGTCATACGAATACAGAATACCGTGAAGAATTATGTTGAAGGTATATTTTAGTTGAATTATATTTTAAGCACCAAATCGATAAGCTCAGACTATTTTGTGAACCCAAAATTATTAAAGTTAATTTACTATTTCAAACAAAATATTAAAACTGAGATACTATTTTATTAATTATTTTATAAAAATATTATTTTAAGACTAAATTTATTTCAGAAAAAACTGTGACTAAAAACGAAGGCTGAATCGTGCCATAATTCAGAAAAAGACAACGAGAACTGTATTGCCACCTCCGTTGACACCGGTCTGCTACATATAATGTTGTTGTTTTAATTATAATATTATTAAAATGTATCGATCTTGTTAATGTAGTTTTCAAAAACACTTCCTCTCTCTCTCTCTCTCTCCCTCTGTCTCTGGGTGTGCTGTCGTCAGTGTTGTATATTATCTAGATAAATTATCTAGATAATTTTTTTTTATCTTTTATCTTCTATAGATGAATTCAAAATGAGCTATCTGAGTCATTATCTTAGATTAATATGTAAGTCATCTAGATAAATTTATCTAGATAAAATAAATTTAATAAGCGCTTATTTTTAATTCAATACCCACAAAAATTCGAGTTTCTCGGTTACATTTTTTTTTCAATTTTCTATCCTAAATAAATTCAACTACAGAAATCCTAAATAATCTTTTTTTCTGTGTCACAATGTTGGATTTATCAAACGGGCGGGCGACGCAATATTCCATGGGAGCAAGCGAGTGTCCGAGCTACCCGTGGACTACGATCGGAAACGCGAATGTTTTCAATAATAGTCTACACTTCTACAGTCTACACTATACACATTGATTAAATATATGTATATTTATTCAATGCTTTACAGAAAATAGTTCTACGTAATAATCGTTGCCCGCGTCAGAAACAAACGAATTTGTTCCTACGCGGCGACAATTTTATTATCGCCCGCTCGTCTGATTACCGTTCAAATAGGACTTTCCATTAATAAAACCTATTTTTAATTTTATGGCGTTATGCTCTTTTGGTTGTTTCTGTTAGACCTTCGTTTAAAATAGCATATGCAGGGAGGGCTGCGAGCAGGCTACCATCATCCTCCCCTTAAATCAACATTTATTTTTATATTTGTTGCATTGATGTTGTGTGTTTAATGTTTGTAAAAGATAATAGCCATCCGATAAATAAATAATCAATTAGAAATTTTATAATACTTATGTAGTATAAAAAATTTATCTTTTTTTTTATCTAAATAAATTGTAATTAATTATTTATCTTTATCGAGATAATTACAATTTTAATTATCTTTTATCTTAATCTAGATAATTTTATTGTCTAACATCTTTTATCTTTATCTAGATAAATTAATATTTATCTTTATACAACACTGGCTGTCGTCTGTGTGATTGTGCGATTTACCATACAAATGTAATTTTTTTGTGGATATTTTCTGGAGTACACATCCATGGAATTCCTTTTCCGTCACGTCCCCGCGGCGGTGTGCGCTGATGGGTGGAATAACAACCGTGGCGGACTTTTTTATGTAATTTTATTTTTTCATTGTTCTGGTTTAATTTTTTCATGTATTTATATATATTTTTCTTTTTCTCTTGGAAATTTATGCGTTTAAGCTTTTCTCCGAAATAACGTAAATAAATCGTATATTAATATCTTATATTGTTTCATTTTTATGTCTTGTATATTATATTTTGTGCACTACAATTAAAATCCAGCGTATGTGTGTCCAATGACTATACCCCCCGTTGGCGATCCTTACAGGAAAAGGTATTCGCCTCCGTGCGATCCGTCCAGGAGGTAGCGGATCATCTCAAAACCTATACTTTAATGTTATCTGATTCTTATCAATTTCACGACTTTAGTTAGGATTACTATCCACTTCCGTTGGTCTCCTTGCCATTGAATGTTTCGGATTAATAGGTTCCACTACTTGAAGTTGAAGATTGGCGCTTGGAGATGAGAAGCTTAGTGCACCGAAGTACATTTATTTCGCATCAACCTCCTTTGGAACCCTGCTGTGCACATTGTAATCTATTTATTTAGTTGCCATGCGCTTACCAAGATTACAATGTACCTAATTTTGTGTGTGTAGGTGTTGTATTCATCACACAAACCGAGCAACAGGGTTGGCTATAAAATAGACCATACATTTTTGTTCTATCTTTATATTTCTCATTCTGTCCATTTCTTTCAAGGCATCCGTAATTGCATGGCTTTTTTCTAGTTAGTTTCGAATTACCCAATTCCTCTATACGATGTACTTTTACTCTTTAGGGATCTAAATCTATTAATAGTGACATAGTCTTGACCATTTGCGAATAGTTTTGTTCCTAAGTATGAAACAGCGTAATCCACAGTACTAATTTGCATCTTATTTAATGTTGATGCTCATGACGTTATGAATGGCAGCATTTTTGTTTCAGCGGTTCGGTAACTTAACTTTGCTCGGAACTATATTGACTTTGGCTGTATTACATGTATGCTATCATTTATCAAGCTTATCATGCCCTTTCATTTGATACCCATTTTATGAGGGCTGCTGATGAAATGATAATTAGCCATTTTGGAACGTCCACCATATTAGATTAAAAATGGCGGCATTTAAGTAATTGTGCTTTGTCACGAGAACCAAACGTGTGTGCCAAATTTCAGCAAGATAGCGTTAGTGAAAGTGGATGAAATATTGATTGCGAAATTCCAGGACATACATACAAGTGACGTTAAATAAATGCTTGTGACGTCACATTTAAATAAGTGCCCCGTCTCTATCAAACGTTGAGGACGTTTCGCGTTAGTCGCGAGAAGCCTCCTAATGCTGCCAGCCAACAATATTATTATTACCTACGATAATTATTCATATTCGTCGCAAATATTGTAACACGACGCACACCACTGTCATCCGTTTAATTTTCTGCTATAATTTTTCTTATTGTAATTTTTATTTTATTAATGAATCTGTAACTCCTTCAATCATGGAGTAGTAGTATTATATTCGTTCTCCGGGGCGGAAATCGCCCACGGCGATATTTGATGGATGGATGTGTTCGCGCCTGAGCGCGAACACAGGGTAATATGTGTAATTGTATTTAATTATATTTAAAATATAAGGTTTTGTGTGGCAGGTACACCGTATAAATATATATTTTTATTATGACATTTACTTTTATTTTATTCGTTTATTGTAAAAAAATTCCGTGTGCTCCGGTTTCTGAACCTCGGTCACGGGTTGGCGACCCAAATTATTAAATTGCGTATAGTCGTCACACGGCGCTCATCCGAAAAGCTTGGATCGAGACGTCGCAGATGGCGACCCTGCCAGGATTCGAAAATTTTGATTTAGTTTAATTCAATTTTAATAATTTTGTTTTGTATAATATTAAGTTTTGTATACATTTAATATAAGTTTATTTTTCCACTTATTATCAGTGTATCGGCTATAGATTTATAGAAGCCGTACTGCCTGAGTGTATTTTCAGAAATATAAATAATGGCAGATTTAATAAGCTGTTATCGAGAATCGTCGCTCATTTGGACATCGAACTCGCCGTCGTTGCTTGGCGGAGGAGTGGTGACGTCGTGGTGCCCGTTATTGTCGCTGTCACCGATACCATCCTGCTGTTTGTTGTGTGACGTCATGCCACTGCTGTAGATCGACGTTTCGTACGCCGGCCGCTAATTTCAAGTCCGTAATTTAATTAATTTTAATATTCACCATGTACACGTTCGAGTGAGTACTTGTAATTATTATTTCTCCCTTTTTTTTTTTTTGTTAACACATTTTATGTTTGAACCATAGTTTATGGCTATTTTTCATTTACGCGCCACTCAATAAATACAATTTTGTTTTTCATACTCGAGCCGAGGCGTTACGATGTTTCTTTCCGGATGACTGTCTGTCCGAGTGTGTCTTATCCTTTTTCTGAGCCTTATCTCTATATATATATATATATATATATATATGTGTGTATGTATATGTGTATTTTGTCAGGTATTTTTTTGTGATCCGTGTTGTTGGGATTGGTCAATGATCGTCACGATGTTCATTTCGGGCGACCATACTCAACTACTAAAGTTCCCCTCCACGGAGTCACTACATTCACATGTATGAATAATAAGCATACATGTATATATGCATATATATATATATATTTGAAAAAAAAAAAAAATTTTTCTAATACTAATAATATAGTTCTTGTATGTTGAGATGGTCCGTACTATGTAATAATAATAATAAAAATAGTAATAGTAATAGTAATAGTAATAGTAATAGTAATAGTAATAGTAATAGTAATAGTAATAGTAATAGTAATAGTAATAATTATAATAATAATTATAATTATAATTATAATCTTCCCCATTAGAACGGTACTCATTTGAACATTGAAATTTTAAACCAGCGAAAATTGTACCCCACTGCAATAAATGCGCGACGCGTCGTCAATGGTTTGAAATACGATTTAAAAAAAAAAAAAATAGAATCATAGTGTAACCATATTATTAACATTCCTAATATTATGTCTTCTGTTCCTCTTATTATTTTTGTTTTCTTCCCGCCGCAATCCATGCCTGGGGGTTACATATCACCATAGGTATTTAACATAAATTTTCTTTAGTTATTTTTGACACAGTAAATAAAAAAAAAAAAAACAAAAATACAAAAAAAAAAAAAAAAAAAAAAAAAAAATTGTGTTTAGTATGTTGAAAAAAATCTTTTATTTAAAATCATTCTTAATTTTTTTTTTAGTTATTTAATTCATTTTCTCAGTGTATTCTCCAATTTTATTTATACGTATTTTCGATTTGTTTTTCTCCATATATACATCATTTCTTTTATTGTACTGACCACACATATATACCTATACATATTGCCAAGTTCAATATTCATGATATGAACCATTGAAACCGTCTACTTGAATATCGTCCAGTAAACGCCCCGGGGACGATATTATCTTATTCATTAATCTTCTTATTTTTGTGTCATTCGGATACCTTCCAATTTTATCCATTCACTTATCTTTCTTTCAATATACATATATAAAAAAATAAAAATAAAAAATAGTTTAATATTATCGACTCGACTGCTGTGTTGAAAAGCTGAACATTGTATGTACATTGTATTCTCGTTGTATGGAAAGTGCAGGGAAGCGGAACACCCGCCCACCTGATTTTCTCCGGTCCGCGCTAATACAATCTGGTAAACATAAAAACAAAATGGCACCTATTATGACATCAGTCACAACGGTCACCACGAATACGACTATAACTTCTACCTCGTCTATTCTATTACCAACAATCGCAACAGATACTGTACATATAACTCCAACAACTTCATCAGGTCGGACAACTCCACGGGGTACAGAGGATCCATTTCTCATGTTACAGAACATGATGACCACCATGCAAGAGAAGAATGAAGCACTCCACGCGGCGAACAAGGCAGATAACCAGAAGATGATGGCACAACTAGATGCCAGGAGTGTTGCCCGTCAAGAAAAAACACAAGAATGGTTTGAACAGTGTCTTCAACGATGGCAAGAAATGGATACACGTGTAGTAAAAGTGGAAGATGACCTCGTGCGTCACGAAATTCATGTCAGTAACCAATTTGTCACCAACGCCCAAGTGGTTAAACGTATCAACAATTTCGAGAATGAAGTGGCTTTACTTCGACGTGAAATGTCTCAACTCACCAGTCCAGGTATTGGACCCTGTCATACCGATAAGATTCCGGTGCAGTTATCTACATCTATACTGTCGTCCACAGTCCAACCAAATACATCGGTGAGTTTTGGACCAGCTAAGTCTGTGCCTGGACCAATGTCATCTACCGTGAATCCAGTTCCGTGTAATCACACTGTTTTCGATCAGTCTCAAGCGTCATTCTTTGGGTCTCCTGAACGACTTCAAGACGCAGTTCCTGAGTTTTCAGGGCATACCCAAACACTTCATCCGGAGCATTTTCTTACTCAACTGAGTAATTATTTTGAAAGCATTCCCATGTCTCCTGCGCAACAGTTAACCTCTGCGCAACGTCAACTGTCTGGTGATGCTCGAATCTGGTATGATTCACTAATACCAACTCCGTTAAATTACGACGAATTTTGTGTACTTTTCCGTCAGCGTTTCTGGTCTGACGCGACACAACGCAAAGCCCGGGATAATGTTTTGCGGCCATATTCCTACGAACGAAGCACAGGTCTCGCCACCCACGCAATGAAGTGGATTTCGAGCGCGAAATATTTGACCCCACTGTTTGATCAACGTGACCTCGTATCCATCATTATTCAGCATTATCCGACGGCTCTTTGTATGGCTCTACATGGAAGAGAACCGAAAACCACAAATGAACTCCTTTTCGTTTTAACAGAATTTGAAGAATCAACTACCTATCACGAATGACGATCGTAGGCACGAAGATATCCGTTGCGATGAAAATCGTCGTTATGATAATAATCGTTGTGAAGAAAACCGTCCCCGACAACCAGGTAATCAGCCATATCAACGTCGTGATAATAATAACCAATATCGACACCAGCCAAGAACACCACCACCGCAAAACCAATCAACTCAACCCGTGAATCAAATTGATACTTTGGGAAACGAATAAGCGTCTCGCCCGAGAGTACAGCAGGCGACGGGAGCTTTTCACCCCCCACCTATACATCTATATCTACTTCTTCTCAAGACCCACCAATACACATTGCTCAATGCCCAGAGATATCCATTGAAGTTTTAGGCACCATTACCACGGCTTTACTTGACTCCGGCGCTTCCATATCCGCCGTTTCCGAGCAATTTTATTCGTCGATTCGAAATAATGCTACATTTATAAAATCCGTTTCCGTACTGCCTGTGACCGGTGTTACAATATCGACGGCCGTTCATGGACGATCACGTAAAATCACCAAACAGATTTTATTACCTTTCCTGGCACTAGGACAAAATGTCGATGGGATATTTCTCGTCGTTCCACGTCTCGCCACTTCCATCATTCTTGACGATGTCTGGCTTATTCGGTACGGGGTGAATTTGAATTATCTTACTCGACAAATAGAATTTCCTAGATGGAAGTTATCTTGTCCATTTGAACTTGACCTCGGAGAAGTTCCTGCGGCTCACATAACTCGTCTATCGGTTCATTATCATGGTGATACATCTATACCTACGTTTGCAGAACAATGTATTTCTAGCATTACAAAAACAAATAATCTCTTATCAATAGCACTCAACTCACTTATCACTCATGAAAGTCCTGATGTTCCAATTGACTTCAACGATCAACCTATCGAACAATTTACAGAATACGTGCATCAAAACATTCCTGACGCTACTGAAGAACAAAGTGCTAAATTGGTAGACCTTCTGGAAGGTTTCCACGACATTTTCAGTACTCGGCGCGGATTAAATTCTTTATATACATGTCGTTTCACAGTTTCCGAGGAAACTCCATTTAAAGTTCGCCAATATCCGGTTCCGTTTGCTAGACGACCTGCCGTAGAAGCGGAGTTGCAACGTATGCTTGATTGGGGGGTAATTGAGCGCAGCACATCACCGTATTGTAATCCGATAATCTGTGTTGGAAAACCCGATGGATCAGTACGTCTGTGTCTTGATGCTCGACGAATAAACCGTGTAATAGAACCCATGCGCGATTCATCTCCGCCGTTAGATGAACTTCTTTCACGATTCAGAAAGAAGAAAATATTTTCGAGTCTAGACTTCACCGCTGGATATTGGCAAGTGCGTCTCCACACTGATGTACGAAAATATACAGGTTTCGTGTACGATGGACGTACTTATCAGTTTTGTATTGTCCCTTTTGGACTTAATATTTCCAACACAGCATTTGGCCTTGCTCTGGAAGCCATGTTGAACGTTTCTATAAAAGGTAACGATGATATAATTAAAGATATCCACGTTTATGTCGATGACTTATTGGTGACTTCCACATCGTTTGAAGAACATCTGTCACGTCTTCGTCTTATTTTTTGTAAAATTCGACTATCCGGAATGTCTCTTAAATTAAAAAAATGTGAGTTCCTCCGCCAAAAAATTACATTTCTTGGACACATCGTGACCCCATATGGCACCACTATGGATCCGGACAAGTTGCGTGCTATTCATGAGCTCCCTGCACCCCGAAATAAAAGGGAACTGCAAGCTTTTGTTGGATTTTGTAACTTCTATCGCAAGTTCGCAAACCACCACGCATTGAAGATCAGCCCACTCATTAACCTTATAAAAACTGGGGTGACTTGGCGATTCGGACCCAATGAACTTGAGATATTCGAGTCGGTTAAACGGGCATTCACTGAACAATACCTGTCACATCCTGATTTCCATCGAGATTTTTATATACAAACTGATGCCAGTAAGATGGGACTTGGTGTAGAGTTATTTCAACTACCTCCGGAGGGTGAAAGATAAACAGTATCTTTTGCAAGTCGTACTCTAATGCTGCCGAGCGTAATTACTCAATTACCGAATTAGAGTTGCTATCAGTTGTATTTGCCTGTGAGAAGTTCTGGGTACTTATTTTAGGATATCCAGTTCATGTCCTCACCGACCACCATCACATTCTTGTTCAGGTGCCGACTCCGAAACGCCCGCCTTACTCGTTGGACGTTAATATTCCAAGAATTCAATCTTACCATAGAACATATTTCTGGTACAACAAATATTGTAGACGTACTCTCACGCGACCCCGTAAGTCGCAATGATAATAATGCTGACCCAAATTTATCGCCTTGTATTTTTCTGACAAAGCTCAACAAAAACTCTTCAAGTTACCAAAGATACTTCGAAACATTTGCTAGTCAATAATACGTGCACAACGTGAAGATAATAAGTTGTCGCATATCATTCAAATGTTCTCCCTCTCATCGAATACTGTGACTTCCTTTTCGGAACATTATTGCATCTTTGAAGACGTCCTATTTTATCGAAGACACCCGTCGAATGATCAGTGGTTGGTATGTATACCAGCCCACCGTGTTGTGGAATTAATAATAAAGGTCCACCAACATTTCGATCATGTTGGCCCCAAAAAATGTATACTCGCCATTCGTGATTTTTGTTATTTTAAAAGTCAACAAAGCAAGATACGTGCCATCGTCAGAACATGTGATCTGTGTCAACGCACGAAAATCTCAAACACTCGTGTCGTTGGTGAGATGGGTACAGTGCTCGCAGACGTGCCACTTGGACGAATTCTGGTCGATTTGTATGGTCCATTACCTGCTGGGTGGAACAATGTCCGTTATATCTTTGTTGTGTTAGACAATTTTACTCGTTTCGTCCGACTTTACCCAATAAAAAAGGCTACCGTGGTTATTGCCACAAGACGTATGGTCGACGATTACATTCCCACATACGGTATTCCAAAATGTGTCGTTTCGGACCACGGTGTACAGTTTACGAGTCGAGTGTGGCAGAGACGTCTAGTCGAAGTTGGTGTCCTCCCAACGACGACAAGTGTATATCATCCTCAATCAAATCCAGCTGAACGAGTCATGTGTGAGCTTGGGAGAATGTTCCGCACATACTGTCATGATCATCATAATACATGGTCAAAATATGTCATTTATATTGAATGGGTATTAAATACCACCATACATGAGGGAACTGGATTTACTCCTCAATAGTTATTCTTGACTGAAGAACGTTGCAACCCGTTTGAACCGGCAATCCCATTTCCGGTTCGCGTTCCATTTACACAAAGGACGAAATGGATTATGGCACGCGAAGTACAACTTTCCAAGTCTGAAAGGCGAAAGAAGCGACATGATTGCCAAGGCCCTCCAATATCATATACTATCGGAACATTAGTGTTAGTGCGGGTACACCGATTGATTTCAACTATAGACCAGTGCATTCAAAAATTTTATCTGTTGTATGAAGGACCATACGAAGTGTCTGAAATTAAAGCTGGAAATGCTTATGTTGTCACCGATCTTAACACACGACGGATACATGGGACAATGTCCCATTGGGACATACAATGTAATTTTCTTACGTCGGTACATACCTCCTATCGGTAATCCAATTCAACAAGCTAAAGAAAACGCAGTGACACAACGTCCTCCATAGCCTTATATATGTCTGTCATCAGGTTTTCATTCATTCTTTTTGTTTCTTCAGCCTTTTTATTATTTAATGTCTCTCTCCAGTAAGATTATTTATTACATATCAGTTCCTTGAAAATTTCTTACTGAGAAATCTGCTTTTATTCTATTCTTATATCAATCGTTTTTTTTTTGTATATATAAGTGACGGGTGCCCTCGTTTAATTTCTCATTTTCAGTGTAGAAGTCTCCTCTTAATTTTCTGCTATAATTTTTCTTATTGTAATTTTTATTTTATTAATGAATCTGTAACTCCTTCAATCATGGAGTAGTAGTATTATATTCGTTCTCCGGGGCGGAAATCGCCCACGGCGATATTTGATGGATGGATGTGTTCGCGCCTCAGCGCGAACACAGGGTAATATGTGTAATTGTATTTAATTATATTTAAAATATAAGGTTTTGTGTGGCCGGTACACCGTATAAATATATATTTTTATTATGACATTTACTTTTATTTTATTCGTTTATTGTAAAAAAATTCCGTGTGCTCCGGTTTCTGAACCTCGGTCACGGGTTGGCGACCCAAATTATTAAATTGCGTATAGTCGTCACACGGCGCTCATCCGAAAAGCTTGGATGGAGACGTCGCAAGCTTTTAAAATTAATATAATTAAAATTTAAAACAGTCATATTTAACGACGTATTTACAAATCGTGAAGAATAATGAAAGCATATAAAATTTTCCATATACTCGTATGTATGAGTATTGAATGAATTTTATAGGATCACAAATTACCAGGGGCGTACTCAAGGGGGGTATCGTGGGGTTTGATCTCCCCCACGACCTCACAAACCGATGTAGTTTTGTGCGTTCCTGCTTATAAATAATATAATTTACAGTAGCAATTTTCTAAAAAAAAATTTTTTAGAAGGGAAAAAATAAACAAATATTTTTTTTTACAATCTATTTTCAATTTTATGTCAACAAAATTTTCAACCCCCCTATAAAAAATTCCTGAGTACGCCTTTGCAAATAACCAATATTTAATTAATTGTACAGATTTTGAACCAAATATCATTAGGATACAATGATAAATAAATGTCACGTTTATTGCCTTAGTTCCTGATTCTACTTACAAAATTATATTTAATCTATCTTATTTTTATTATAGAAAATATTTCCATTTTTTTTTCATTACAATTTGAATTTTTGAATATACATACTTCTCTCTAAATAACCCATACCACAAAAAATAAAAATGTTCAGTTATATTATAATATATTTTTATACATAAATTAACAACAAAAATCGTTGAAAAAATACAATTTAACGAGCTGTATGAAAATACGGATGTGACTGTAAAAATTATATCTATTAAAAATTTCGGGAAAATTATACTATAATTGTGGATATTACACTTTAAGGTTATCTAGTACACTTTAAAATGTACTTACTCGCTTCTTTTGTTTTTGAAATTTTATGAAAATTATTAGGGAGTATTAAAATTTAAATTTTAGGAAAATAATATAGAATAATTGAAAAATATATGATAACAGAGTGGTTGTTCGCGCGTGGGGCAGTGATTTCCGTGGAAAGTTATCGCACGCGGCGGCGGGCGCGCCGTTGATATCGCCTGGTTTCTTCTAGAACCTTCTAGATAGATAGCCCGCCCGCCGTCGGCCGTTGCCGGAATGGAGTCAGTCAGTGCCCGCAAGAGCATAGTGATGCACATCACGTTGGGCCTTGGCGAAGTGTGATACGCGTTCGTTTTTACGAAAACTTTTTTTTTTCGTTTTCACCGACGCCGTTCCGTGTGTCGGGCGTGTACGTAGTGGCGCGTTCGCCCGTACAAATTATCGCGTACACGCCGTTGTGAAGTCAACGCGTTGTACGACCAGTTGTTGTGTCGGCGTATCATTTTCGTGTTTGGCGTGTACGTAGTGGCTCGCTCGCCCGTACAACTTACAGCGTACACGCCGTCGTAAAATTAAACGCTTAATACTAGTCCGACCAGTCGGCGTATTATTTTTGGTGGTGTACTGTTATGGCGTGATCGCCCGTTCCGTTCCATCTTGGCAAACGCCGCCCGGAGTCACGTACGTCGTACGAGTTTTGGAGACTTGATTGGGAAAATATTTGTAAATATTGTATGAAATAATGATTATCGCATGTATTTAGAGAATTTGTTCGATTTTATGTTATTATTTCCTTATTTATTGTACGTACGTTCTCGCATGTGAACTAGTTAATATATTCGTTGTTTTGTTTATTATATACGAATAATTTATATCTTGTATTATTTTTGTACGATTTACCTTTTGCACCCAATAGCGCTAGTCATTGGGGTAAACCGTCTAGCAGAAACCTCAGTGGCGAACAGTGGTAGTGTTATCGCAATTGGCAAATAAATCTTACAATGTTTTAAATTAATGCAAATAACATTAAAAGTAAATAACTAAATTTCTAGGAAATGTAAATCCTAAACTTATTGCTTTAATATATATTGCAAATTTAAAGCACTGATAAATAAATTTTGGAAATTGCCTTCTTGTAAAATGTCGACATAATTCGCAAAATTATATATTCTAATTTATATTTTATTATGAGATATACTTCATTATTTTTTTAAGTAGAATTTTGGACTATACATACCTTGCCCTAAATTATCAGCAACATGAAAAAGAAAATATATATTTATCATATAGGAGTAGTATTTCTTGTTTACGCATATTAACAAAAGTCGTTGAACAAGTAAAATTAAGAATATAAAAGTGAACGCCGATGTAATAGTAAAAATCTTACAAATTAATTGTACAAATTTTGAACCAAACATCATTCAAATACACTGGAAAGTATATATGGTAATGGTATCCAATTGTATTATTTTTGTTTAATTAGAGTTAAAGGGAAGAATAATAATTTAAATATATATATGATAACTGAATTTCCAGAAAAATTCAGAACTTAATGATTTTCTATATATTGCCAATTAAAAGTACTGACAAAAATTATTATAATTGCTATTTTGGAAAATGCAGATATTGTTTTAAACAATAAATTTAAACTATTTTATGTTTTATTATGAGATATAATTTTCTTTATTTTGAATTTTAGATTATACATACCTTCAGCTACATAAAACATAAAAAAATATAGTTATAATATTATATATCGCATACGGCTAGGTCATCCCAAAAAATTACATATGGAATATTAGAAAAATTAAATTTAAATTACCCTTAAGTGTATAAGAACGGTTTGTAATTTTAAAATGAACTTACGTGCTGGTTTATTTCCCAGTTATAAGACAATAATAATTATATTTCAAATTCTAAACAGCAGATTATAAGGAAGTATAATAATACTACATTGTAGAAAAAGAATATAAAAAATATGAAAAATATATGGGAACAGGGTGCTAGTACTGTATGTAATGACAAATAAACTGAACATTTTTATAAACGATTCTTCAATTTAGAATGTAAATTAATGAAATATGGAAACTTAGCAATACAGTACAATGATTTTATGACAGAATACTTAAAGTTAGGTCATATGGAACCTGTTCATGGTAATAACGAGTCTGAAGCTTACAATTTTTTACCACATCATGCTGTAATGAAAGATACTAGTATAACAACTAAAATGAGAGTAGTCTTTGACGCATCAGCAAAGACCACGTCAGGTCTATCCCTTAATGATATCATGTTAAAAGGTCCCACGGTACAACCAACATTGGTTTCTACGTTACTGAGATTTCGAATACATCAAATTGCTCTCACTGCAGATGTAGAAAAAATGTATCGGCAGATACTAGTGTCTCCTGAAGATCGTCATCTACAAACCATATTTTATCGATTAAATCCAACTGATACACTAAGCAAATATCAACTATGTACAGTAACATATGGAACTAAGTCAGCTCCTTACCTTGCAACACGTTGTTTAGTCGAACTTGGTACTAGTGCTCTAAGTATACAATCTCAAAGAACTATACTCAATGATTTTTATGTAGACGACTTATTAAGTGGAGGAAAAAACGATGATGAATGCTATCAGTTGTACGAAGAAGTTTCAAACACATTAGCTGGTGCATGTATGTTATTGCGACAGTGGTGCACAAATTCAATTACACTACTTAACCGACTTCCAAGTTCTCAGAATGATTCCAAGTATCTATTTCAGCTCAACGACAATGAAACGATCAACACTCTTGGAATAGTGTGGAATCCTCACAAGGACTGTTTTCATTTTGTTCTCAAGCCCTGGAGCCCACCAAATTGTATGACCAAGCGTTCATTGTTAGCTGACATCAACAAAATTTATGATACTCTGGGACTCATCACTCCAATATTGATAAAGGGAAAAATATTTTTACAAAAGTTGTGGTTATTAAAAATGGATTGGGACACCATATTGCCAAGAGAGCTTTGTGACCAGTGGACAAGCTTTTATCATAGTATGACAGGACTGAATAAATTATCCATTTATCGACGAGTAGTATACGGAAGTGTAAAAACAATTCAATTACATGGGTTCTGTGATGCGTCACAAGACGCATACGGAGCATGTGTTTATATTCGAACACTAGAATCAAATTCAAATTGGACGTCATCACTGTACATATCTAAGTCTCGAGTAGCACCTACCCATCAAACTACCATACCAAGATTGGAATTATGCAGTGCTGTGTTATTGTCAGAATTAGTAAGTGACATAATCTCAGAATTAAATAAATTAGCCATAATTGTAAATTATGAAAATATAATATTATGGACTGATTCTAGTATTGTACTAGCTTGGATTCGAAGCAGTCATCCACTGAAACAGTTTGTTGCTAATCGTGTAGCACAAATTTTAGATGTTACTCAACCATCTCAATGGAGACATGTACCTACTCAGTGTAATCCTGCAGACATTATAACAAGAGGTCTTGCAGCAGAATTGTTGGCAGAATGTACATTATGGTGGCATGGACCTGGATGGTTGACAGAATCAGAAGTTCATTGGCCTGTATTCAGAGATATGCATGTAGGTGAGGTATCTGAATTACGTCCCATTAAATTAACGTTGGCCACTGTTCAACATCAGAATACAATAATCGAGAAATTTTCTGAATGGACACCGTTAATACGAATTACAAGTTGGATGTACCGATTTATTCATAACACAAGATGTAAAAACAATTTACAATTAACCAAACTAAGTGGTCCATTGACTGTGAGAGAATTATGCAGTTCTCGGATACACTGGTTACGCTATGCTCAAGCTGTAGAATTTTCTAAGGAAATATATGCATAGTGTAATGAACGTCCAGTTTCAAATAAAAGTCGTCTCAAATCGTTAAACCCACTCATCGATGAAGACAATCTTATTCGAGTAGGTGGTCGATTAGCTAGATCACAATTGTCAGAGCAACAGAAATTTCCTGTAGTGCTTCCACCACATCATAAAATGACAAAAATGTTATTTGTTTACGAACATAAGCGGTTGTTACATGCAGGTCCACAAGCACTATTGGCAAGCATTCACACTCAATTTTGGCCACTTCGGGGACGTAATGTTGCTAGACTAACGGTTCGTCAGTGTATCACTTGTTTTAAATACCGACCTACTACACTTCAACCTCTCATGGCACCATTACCTCGACAACGAACAATTATTCAACGACCATTTACTCATACAGGCGTGGATTTTTGTGGGCCTATAGGAATACGTAGTGGGATTAGACGTGTAACATCAATAAAGGCATACATTTCAATATTTGTTTGTTTCAGCACACGTGCAGTTCATTTGGAATTGGTTAGTAGTTTAACATCAGATGCATTCATGGCTGCTTTCAAAAGATTCGTTGCCCGTCGAGGTTACTGTTCACATTTATACAGTGACAACGGTACCAATTTTGTAGGTGCAAATAAAGAATTGCAATCATATAGTCGACCGTTGTATAAGACTCATAATGTAGAAGCGTTAGTGACTTCATTAAACATACAATGGCATTTCACAACACCAGGAGCTCCACATTTTGGTGGACTCTGGGAGTCTGCAGTCAAGTCTACTAAGACACAGCTACTGATGAAGACAACGAAGAATTTAGTCAGTCCTAAAAATTTGATTTTTATATTGTATAGAGTTCCTATGAATAGTTCCTTTTGAATAATGTATTGTTAATGTTTAATTAAGTAGGTAAATTATGTAAATTACATGTCATTTATTGTTTTGTGTGTTTGTTTGTTAATGTTCAAAATTTCAATCAAATGTCAGTCAGTATTTAAATTTAAGGTTCATTTTGTCATATACATTTGTCTTGAAAGTTTTATAAACTTTCAAGAAGGGGGGAGGATGTTTGCGCAGCAAAGTAAAATTTAAATTATTAGTTTCCCGCCTGCAATCATGTCAGCAGTCTGTGTAGTAAGCGCTATTATGACCAATATATGTGTCGAATAATTAAAATTATTGTGGCCACACTGTTTAGTAAATTCGTGTTCGACTAGTCGTGTGTGCGCATTTTCGTTTTTCGTTTTGTTTTTTTTTTTACATACGAACGTCGTTGTAGCAAATCGTATCGTCATATGTTATATTTTTTTCCTGCTGCGTACAACAGCCATGACGATAAACCATAATTTTTGTTCAGTTGTCATAAGTTATGTTTTTTGACTGTTTATCATCAATTTGTAAGTCAAATCTATTTTTTTTTCATTATTAAACCATTATTTGCATTATATTCAAATTTATGTTATATCTGTTCACTGTCGTGTAATTCAGTCATATCTCTGTTATTGTCTATTCGCATAAAAGAAAATTGTCATATAAAACTGCATTATATTTATATTATTATATCTACTTAGTCGTTGTTCAGTTAAGTCATACTTCTGTTATTGTCTATTCGCATAAAAAAAATTGTCATATAAAACTGCATTATATTTATATTATTATATCTACTCAGTCGTTGTTCAGTTAAGTCATACTTCTGTTATTGTCTATTCGTATAAAAGAAAATTATCATTTACAGCTATTTGCATTATATCTAAATTATATATTATATATATTCACTCGTTGTTTAATTAAGTCTTATTTATGTATTTTACTCGTATCAATAATTATTTAATTCGTATTTATGTATTTTTTTATTTGCATCAAAGAGGGTTGTCATACATTTCCAGTGTAATATATTGTGTAATACATTTTTTTTTGTTATGTTACACTTAGTATTATTATTATTATTATTATCACTTGTTTCTTAATAAAATAAAATACAGTCCACTAAACCGAATTCCGTTTCACTAAACGTCAGGGAACGCCCAATTTCTTGAAGGCACCTCATACGTTTACATTTTGGTCCGTCGAACCGGAATATTTTTTGTTTCTTTCATGTGATAGTAGTAGTAATAGTATTAGTAGTTTGTAGATTTATATTATGACCTAACCGTTAATTGTTAATCACTATTTCATGTTAAAGAATATTATTTGGCATTGTATAAAATAATTATTGCACAGTAGTACATATATTACATTAACTATTTGAATATTATCAAATACAAAGTATATATTAAATTGTTATCAATTATTTGTCATTGTTAGTAATTGCTGTATATCGATTTCATTATTATGGCAGAAGACAACATAACAAGCGAATTGCGTAAATTGATCCGTAGACGAACAGCAATCCAGAGTTCTATTGAAGTTATTAAAGACTTTGTGGCTAAGTATGATCATACTACACAGTCCCATCGCCAACTCAAGATACGTCTTACTAAATTGCAGTCATGGTTTACACAATTTGAAGATATTCAATCTCAGATTATTGACTTGGACCAAGATTCATATAATGATGATGATCGTCTAAGACTGGAAGATGAAGTAAACTCATTAATAGCTACAATTGAAGATCTTATTGAACAGCATACACCAGTTACACCAGTAAACGTATCTCATTCATCACAGTCAATAGGTGCAGAATTTATAAAATTACCTGCCATACAAGCACCAACTTATAATGGCAATTTACAAGATTGGGCATCATTTATCGATACATTTAATTCATTATTTCATAATAATCTAAATATCACCGACGTACAGCGTTTACATTATCTCAAGACGAGTGTTACTGGACCAGCTGCTGATGTATTAAGAAATTTTTCAATTGTTTCTGAAAATTATCAACCAGCTTATGAAGAATTGATTAAACAATATGAAAATAAATCGCTTACTATTCAAACCCATATTCGATCATTACTCCATTCGCCAAAGGTCAATACAGTATCTGCTAGTGAGTTACGAAAATTATATACCCATGTAGTTTCACACGTTCGGGCACTCAAAGCATTAAATCAGCCAGTGCAGTATTGGGATGCATGGTTAGTCACAATTATTCATTATCATTTGGATAGCACTACAGCAAGTGAATGGCAGTTACTTCAAACTACAAATGAATTGCCTACGTTCTGGGAGATAGAAAAATTTCTTTCAAAACGCATATCAGCTTATGAAGTTGGTGCAGTATCGGCTGGTAATATTGTCAGACCTACACGACCAAAGGGAAATCAGTATAAACAAACAGATGGAAATGTTCTATTGGCTAGCAACTCCGATCGTAAACAGTCAAGATGTGTTATTTGCTCAGGATTTCATAGACTGTATTTGTGTGAGCAGTTTAACAAAATGTCAATTACTGAACGTAAAGCAGCTGTGTTTAAGAATCATTTATGTTTCAACTGCTTGAGAAGTGGACATCAATTAAAGAACTGTTTGTATCCTGGTTGTCCAAAATGTGGGCAACGTCACAACTCGAAATTACACGATGATATGTTATCCAAAGATAAAGATACCGATCCATCTATTAGTCAAGAAAATCCAGTAACTCAAAATGATACAGTAATATATACAGAGAATATCAATCAACATAGTATTGATACATTATCAAATACAGTTATGTTAGCCACTGCTATGGTATATATATATATGATAAAAACGGACAACCACATAACTGTCGTGTTTACATATAACAGTTTACACAGGGGGTGATGGATGACACCGAAAAATACCGAATCGGGTACGAAGATTTATACTACAAGTGTATATCAGTATGTGAAAGAATTATTAGGTCATCGAGCCTAACGGAACAAAATACAAGTACAGATTTAAATAACATAAACGCTAGCTCGCTTCCAGTATTAGTCAACCAAAATCGAGCCACAGCTAATTTTCAACCGGTACAATCGTCTATTAAGTTGGCGGCATTACAAATACCCACGTTTTCCGGAGCTTATAAAGAATGGGCTCCTTTTCACGATATATATCTGGCATTAATACACAATAACGCGACGTTAAGTGACGTCCAGAAATTCTTTTATT
Source organism: Slavum lentiscoides (assembly GCA_032441835.1). Lineage (NCBI taxonomy): Eukaryota > Metazoa > Arthropoda > Insecta > Hemiptera > Aphididae > Slavum > Slavum lentiscoides. The sequence continues at coordinate 5,351,032 of CM063706.1, read as the reverse complement.
TGAGATCTGCGCTCATAGGTGATGCCGAAAACGTAATTCAATGCTTCCAGACTACCGCCGACAACTATCAAGTAGCCTGGGAAAGTTTAGTACGTTGATATGATAACAAAAGAGTTTTAGTCCAAGTTCATATACAATCGTTGTTTGATTTGGAATTAATAAAGAAAGAATCGTCAGTACAGTTACGAAAATTAGTGGATGCTCTAGTTGGCCATTTAAAGGCTCTAGAGTCGTTAGGGCAAAAACCCGATAACTGGGGAGCATTGTTGTTACATTTAGTAACATCGAAATTGGATTCCAACACGCTGCGAGAATGGGAAACTACGTCTGCAAAGGTTGAGGCACCCGAAGTAAAACTCCTCATAAATTTTCTACAGCCGCGATTTAGGGTCTTGGACAGAGCTCTCATTTGAAAAAAATAATAATGTTCAACGTTTTAACGTTTTTTATCGTTATTTACCTTTTGCGTTTATCGTTATGGTATATTTTAGCGTTATGGATTATTTGTGTTTAACGTTAAAGAAAGATTTATCGTTATATAATATTTACGTTTTACGTTTATCGGTATTTTAATGTTATTTGGTTTAATATCGATTATTTTTTCCAAATTAATAAATTCATTCATATTCCATAGACTATAGCACGTTTTCAAATCTCATAAACGTAATGTACTTCATTAAACTTCATTGATTATAAAAGTCCTAACTTTTTATCCTTAATTTTTTGATGTTATACATTTTTTCAGTGAGAACCTTGGTTTATTTTTGACTTTATATTCTAATGCAGAATATTTTTCTTAAAATGTTGATTATATTACCAATAGAAACTTTTCTGACTAGCTGACATCTTCTCAGACACGTATCTTTGAATAACTTTTACGCGTCCGTGTGAACCCAGCCTTATTATAGAACTATAATAAACCTACACCATAGACTTATATTTTCCGTAGTAAATTGGAAAAAAATATTAAAATAACGGTAATTCTATTTTTCGTTTTTCGATATTTTGATATATAACGTTAATACATTAATTCATTTAATGATATATTTTAATTTGTGATAGTTTAAAATTAGAGTTTATTGTTTTCCGTTACGTTTATTGATATTAATTTCAATTGATATTTTGCAATTATAACGTCATAATCAAAACGTTATTATAACGTTTGCGAGCCCTGGTCTTGGAGGCAGTTGAATCGTCAAAACAAATAAACGCGAGTCAAGAAAATAATCGTAAAACTACGCAGATAGTAAAAAACAGTTATTTTAAATCGAGCACTTTTGCTACTACTACGGGCGAAATAAAATGCTTCGTATGTAAAAAGGCCCACACTATTTATCGTTGTCCGTCTTTTTTGGGTTTATCGGTAAACGACCGTATAACCAAGGTAACGGAATTAAAATTATACAAAATATGCTTAAGATTGCACGCGGGTGAAAAATGTCGTTCTCGACGATGTCCTACGTGCTCGCGACCGCACAATGGCTTATTACACGTACCGCGCCCGGCTGATAACTCAACAACAAACGTATCAAAGTCCAGTCCCGATAATCATAATAAAACTAATAGCGAAGATAACGACGCCGAATTTTTATCGATTAACGCGAACTCAGGAACAAATATATACCGAAAGTAAAATTATTGGTACTTTATATACATATACGTCAAGATTATTGACATTTCTAGGTCAAGACTACAGTTACAGTATTAACATACGATTATTTAAATAAACCCGTTCTTTGTCGCGTATTATTGGACAGCGGTTCACAACATTATTTTATAACGGAAGCTATGGTACAGAATCTGCGACTAAAGCGTACAAAAACGTCGTGCTCTGTTGTCGGTATTAATGGCGCTGCACATACGTCATCATACAAAGTAACAACTACTATAGCATTATTACAGATTACACGTTAAATCTAGATTTTTTCGTACTACCCAGATTAACGACAAAGCTGCCGCTGATTCCCGTTAACGTGGCAAACTTGAAAATACCGTCAGAAATAAAATTGGTGGACCCAGTATTTGACACGCCAAAGGTCATCGACATTTTAATAGGAGCCGAAGTGTTTTTTGACTTACTTTGCGATGGTCAAATACGTCCGATCTCTAATGGTCCCATCTTACAAAACACGCGGTTCGGATGGATAATCTCCGGAACTATTCCTCCTGCAGCGGAGTGCAAAGAGGATGCCAACGTATCGCTGTCTATGTGCGCATCTTCTGTAATTGAAAACATAGAAAATCAAATGGCGAACTTCTGGCGACTCGAGGAAATTAAACACACGAATGTACTCGTATATACACTAGAAGAACGGGCGTGTAAACAACATTTCGATAAAACTATTCTTCGCGACAACGACGGTCGTTTTATTGTAACGCTTCCTTTTCGGGACACAACCAAATTGGGTAAATCGTATGAAAAGGCTTTACGAAGATTCCTGGCTTTAGAGAGACGTCTACAGTCAGACATTGGTTTGAGAAACGAGTATGTCAAGTTCATGGATGAGTACTACAAACTCGGACACATGGAGCTCGCGCGGCACGCAGTATCAGAAGATGGATGTTACTATTTACCGCACCACGCCGTCCGTAAAGAGAGTAGTACCAGTACTAAATTGCGTGTAGTATTCGACGCATCGGCGAAGACTGACAAAAACACAAGTTTAAATGATGTTTTGTTAAAGGGTCCTTGTATACAGGAAGAGTTAGTGTCCATAATGACACGATTTCGAACTCATAAATATGCTATTACGGCCGATATAAAAAAAAATGTATAGGCAAATTTGGGTATCCGAAAATCAACGTAATTATCAGCGCATTTTGTGGCGCGAAGATCCTGACCAGCCACTTAATGTGTTTCGTTTAAAAACTGTCACGTATGGCGTAATTACTGCGTCATATTTGGCGACGGCTTGTTTGGAAAAATTGTCAAAGGAGGAATCATCATGTTACCCGGAAGCTTGCCAGTCTTTACGTCATGATTTTTACGTAGACGATTTCCTCGGCGGAGCTGCTTCCAAACAAGAAGCGTTGAAATTACGCGACGATTTAATTATAATATTGAGAAAAGCAGGGTTTGAATTATGTAAATGGTCAAGTAACGACCCGGAATTATTGGTTGGCGTTGAAGCATTACCGCACTCAAGCAGTGAACACGAGTTTAATTCCACAGAAAATAATATAAAAATTCTAGGGCTTTATTGGAAACAAGAAATGATGCCTATCAGTACAAAGTGCTACCGCATAATGAAAAGACTCCAGTAACAAAACGTACATTATTATCCGAAATAGCATCGATATTCGATCCATTAGGTTTAATAAGCCCGGTAGTGATTCGCTTCAAAATCATTATGCAAAAATTATGGCAATTACATGTGGATTGGGACGCATCGTTACCATCTAAAGTCGAAAACGAATGGCGAAATTGCCGCAAAAACTTAATATGTCTAAATTCACTCGTAATTAAAGGTCTATTAATAGGAAACGGTGATATTATTAATATACAGTTGCATGGATTTGCGGACGCGTCATTGAACTCGTACGGTGCATGTCATTATCTCCGCGTAAGAGACTCGAATGGCAAGGTGATGACAAACTTAATATGTTCAAAATCGCGAGTCGCGCCTTTAAAAACGGTTTCGTTACCGCGTCTGGAATTATTAGCTGCCGTTCTTTTGGCACGTCTTTCGTCAAAATACGCATTAAGTCTACGTTTGCCAATTGATCAAAAGTATTTTTGGTCTGATTCCACAGTCGTTTTGTCGTGGATATCATTGGAATCGTCGAGATGGAAAACGTTTGTTGCGCACCGAATTGGCGAAATACACGAAATAACTTCCATATCACAATGGCGCCACGTATGTACCAAGTGTATACCGTATGTATAATCCCGCTGATATCGTCTCGTGTGGTTGCTGTCCTGCTCAGATAAACGATTTAACTTTATGGTGGGAAGGCCCGGCATGGCTCTCTAAGGATCAAGCAAATTGGCCAACAGCAAAAAATGTTTTAAGTCAGGACCACGAGATTGTATTGGAAGAAAAAATGTCTTCTCATGTAATATCAACGCCGGACTACGACTTATCTATTTTAGAACGATATTCGTCATTAATGAAATTACTCCGCGTTATCTCTTACTGCAGACGATTCGCGCGTAACGCGTCAAATCAAGAAAAAATATTTGGGCCAATACGTGTAAGTGAAATAAAAGAAACTACAATTCGTATTATCAAATTAGTTCAAGCAAGCAGTTTTCATAATAAAATTACCGATTTAAAAAATTCACTTCAAGTACACCCTAAAAGTATATTATTGCGTCTTCGTCCTTTTTTAGACACAAACGTTTTAATCAGGGTGGGCGGTCGTTTAAAAAATTCTTTCGTTATAGATGAATGTCAACGACACCAAATTGTCTTACCTTCGAAAAGTGCATTCACCAAACTAATATTTGCCCATGAACACGAAACGCTTATGCACGGTGGACTACAAGTAATGCTAGCAACGATACGCCTAAAATACTGGCCTTTAAATGGTCGCAATATTGCACGTAGCATAGTTCATCGCTGCGTACAATGTTTCAAGTACCGTCCCGCAACGATACAGCCTATTATGGGCAATCTTCCAAAGTCACGCGTGGAACCCGTTAGAGCTTTTTTAAAAACCGGAGTCGATTTTGCAGGTCCATTGAATATCAGATCCAGTCTGCGACGTAAGGCACCATTAAACAAGGCTTATGTGTGCGTATGGGTGTGTTTTGCTACCAAAGCCGTCCATATCGAGCTAGTGGGTGATCTCACTACTCAATCGTTCTTAAACGCGTTACAACGATTTTGTGATCGGCGTGGATTATATACCGATATATACTCGGACAATGCGACAAATTTCATTGGTGCCAATCGTCATCTTCAAGAGCTCAAAACGTTATTCTTATCAAAAAATCATCAAGAACGAGTCCAGGACGCTTTGGCTAAATTTGGCATTCAATGGCATTTCATCCCGCCTAGATCTCCACACTTTGGTGGTTTATGGGAAGCAGCGATAAAATCCCTTAAATCTCATCTGTATCGAATTTTAGGCAACGCAGCACTTACTTTCGAAGAGTTAAACACCGTGCTCGTGCGTATAGAAGCAATTTTAAATTCCCGTCCGTTAACACCTCTTTCGTCCGATCCGTCCGATCTTTCCGTATTAACGCCTGGTCACTTCCTTATTGGTGATTCTCTAAACTCGATACCCGATCGTGATGAAACTACAACACCTCAGAATCGTTTGTCGAGGTGGAGACGAGTATCTCAGATTTCCCAGCATTTTTGGTCGCGTTGGAGTCGCGACTACCTTAATCAATTGCAGGAACGAAAAAAATGGTCGAGCTCAAAGGGTCCAACGGTTCAGATTAATACAATAGTTTTAATCCGTGACGAGAACCTCCCTCCATTGAAATGGTCTATAGGCAGAGTGGTTCAGTTAAACCATGGGGCGGACGAACACGTACGCGTAGCCACTGTAAGGACTGCTCGAGGCGAACTTAAACGTGCCGTTCGAAATTTATGCCCATTACCATTCGAGGGGAATCAACCCGATGAGGAGTGAATATTATAAATCTTTACTACAATTTGTAAACGTTATTAATTATTATTTATTATTCTTTTTCTATCTTTCGCATGCCTCAATTATGTAATTGTATTTTTTTTTGTCCTAATTGTTTTTTATAGGTACTATACGCATTATACATCTTTATTATTTTATAATATTTATATTGATTGATTTGTATGTACACCGTTTAATGATTTATTTTGTATTTATGAACCGAAGCTTAAAAAGTATTGTTATATGATATTATTTAAAAAAAATTTTTTTGTTCAAGGTGGGCGGTATGTTCGGGAAACCGTAAGATTATAATGTGATATGGATTGTACCTTGTCCAGCTTTATATAACCATAATATGGTATCAGTATCGTTACGACGGTTTCGCTGGCATGACGCACCTTCTATATCTCGGCGCTTGTTCAAACGTACTTTATTACGCGTATATAATATTTAGCGATCATAGTTATGATTTAAAACGTTCGTTTCAATAAAACTCGCCAGTGCACAAGAATATTTATCGTTTGTCATTACTTCATTTTTGACGCGATTCTAGACCTATTCATTCGTAATTATCTATGGTCGCAATGATACAGTACTTACACGTGCGTAGTTCTCAGTTAATACGTTCATATGATGGCGTTAAAACGGTTTAAAGCTAAACCGTTTTGAAATTAGAACGCATTCATGTCATGTAAACACTTCAAAACGGTTTTAAAAAATTAAACTGTTTTAATGGTTAAATCGCTCGTGCTATGTAGTATAAGAATTTAAAACCGTTTTATATGCCTAAAATGGTTTATCAAATGTACATATAAACGCATGGATTGTTTTGAATTTGTGACTCGTGTTAAGTTATCGCTTATTAGTTTTTGTTTTTAATAAACAATAATCAATGTACACACACGTCATCGATTTGGTGTTCGGATTTCACAAGTTACTTCTATGGGTCTATAGTTAATAATATCGTAAATGATAACAAAACAATTATTTACATAAATGCAGTAATAGTATTAATACCTATGTATAATAATTACAAAATATATAATTTGTATAATATAATACACACATATAAAATAGGTACACTCTAATATATAGTAAATATATATTAGAATAATATAAAAAAAAGGGGAGAGGGGCGCTAATTTCTCAATTGATCATGGAGCGCACCGGGAAAACATCCGGTGTCCCTGTCGACCAGTACGGGCCAGGCCACACTCGACAGCGTAGAGACCCCAACCATTTACTTAGCAAGCGTTTCCGTCCATTACTGAGAAATTGTCAAGTGTTTTAATTCTTTTTCCTTTTCTTCTCTCTGAGAATTCAATTAAATTGACAATTATTTTTATAAAATACGAATAAAGTGAGATTTTCACGGTGCCGATTTTGACGGAACCCAGGGTACGAAACCGGAGTCGTCAACGTGAGGAATAATATTTGCTGCACTGTTTCCGCGGACAGGTAAGTAAAGCATTATTTGAATCAATAGTCGGGAATACGGTATCCCACCTAACGTAGCATAAACGTACAGTATATCGAAATACGGTGTTTGTTTATATCATCTGGTTCATTTTATTGTGTTGAAATACAGTATTCAACACAATATAAAAGGAAAAGTGATTTTATAAATTAATATTTATATAATTAAAATCCGATATATATGATTCGGGGAAATTAAAAAATATATGTAAAAAAAGAGGAATTATAATATAAAACCATATATCGAAATACGTAGTTTGATATACCTTATGATCTGTGTCTCAGCTTATTGATTATTACAAAAAAACACAGTACCCAATTCAATTCTCGAAATCATACCCCCGAAATACTCTGGATCAAATTCCGAAGTAAGGTCAAAATACAATAATTATCATACATGTTAAGAATACTTTTTTTTGTATTCCGAATACGTATTCGAATACTTCAGTTGAATTGTATTTAGAATATGTATTCGAATACTTTTTCTTAAATGTATTTAAACACAAATACAAATACTTTTGAAAAGTATTCCGAATACTTTTAAATTTTGTAACTTGTTAACTTTTTAATAATTTTTATTGCATCTTCAATTCAATCTGGGTCGTTCAATATTTTTATCATGAGTTTGATTGTCTCAATTTGATTTATTATAATTATTTGTATTGGTTTCATTATTATTAAATCTGTCACTATTATTGTTGATATATTTTTTATACTGGTTATTAGTGTTTAAATTTCGTTATTATTAGTAATTCTTATGTTGTTAAGCTGTTCTTTTAAATCGATACACATTACTTTTTTTTAATATTAAAATATTTTTTTGCTTACATAATATTCAATAAAATAAAACAATTATAATACACATGCATATATTATAAGAGATATTAAAAAAGTGTTATCGATGTGGGCGATGTGGCGATAAGACTACTTTTTTAAACTAGCTCAGTTTAAAGTATTATATTTATTAATGGGATTTTTTAGAAAAAAACGAACGTAATATTTTGTCAGTTGAAATCTATAATTTACCCATAATATAGGTTACGTACCCAAAAGTTACGTTCAGACGACGACTACACGATTCGATTTTTTCACGTACACGATTTTATCGAATACAAGACGATTTTTCACACGGGACTAATTTTCTATTAGATTTTTTTCACGTATACGGGTTTTGAGCGTAGCTGGCAGTCCACACACAGTTTTAGTCTTCACCATATTCTTGTCTTTTTTTTCCAAATTTGAATTCAGAATAAACTTTATTTAAATATCTTCCACGAATTTTGTGTGCCAGCTTTATTTTTATAAATGTCCAATGATTTATCTCAAAAATTAGGCTGTTCTTCAATTCTTCGATTGATACTGGGAAATCGTCTTTCATCGTGAAAAGATTAGAACAAATTCCTATATTTGACGCACGACAATAGACAATAATTGTGAAACTAGCGATTAATCGCAGAATATCAAACTATTTTGTCCAAAACGCAACACATTATATGGGGTTCCCATATCTATTTATACTGTGTTTTAATAAAATCGCTGTCATCGCTCACGATGAGGGTCAATTCCTTAATCCGAGTTTACACGGGTTCACTACACACCTCAACCCGAGTTTCTATGTGCTAGCATTGATTATAGAATATACTTATATAGTATATTCTATAATCAATGGTGCTAGTAATAATAATAAATTCAATTTTTAACGGTGAAATACCTAATCAATAACATAAATATTATTGAAAAGCATGGAAGAAAAAATTAATTTAAAGTATTAACGGTTTAGGTAATACTTAACTATGAAGTACTTAAATTTCAACTATGCAATTACAATTTAAGTGTCAGTTACAAAACCGTTATGTGTCCCATAGCTATGTGTCACCTAAGCCATTTAAGTGACCCGTAAATAGTAGACTATGCATACGGGCAAAAACCATATATCGAAATACGTAGTTTGATATACCTTATGATCTGTGTCTCAGCTTATTGATTATTACAAAAAAACACAGTACCCAATTCAATTCTCGAAATCATACCCCCGAAATACTCTGGATCAAATTCCGAAGTAAGGTCAAAATACAATAATTATCATACATGTTAAGAATACTTTTTTTTGTATTCCGAATACGTATTCGAATACTTCAGTTGAATTGTATTTAGAATACGTATTCGAATACTTTTTCTTAAATGTATTTAAACACAAATACAAATACTTTTGAAAAGTATTCCGAATACTTTTAAATTTTGTAACTTGTTAACTTTTTAATAATTTTTATTGCATCTTCAATTCAATCTGGGTCGTTCAATATTTTTATCATGAGTTTGATTGTCTCAATTTGATTTTTTATAATTATTTGTATTGGTTTCATTATTATTAAATCTGTCACTATTATTGTTGATATATTTTTTATACTGGTTATTAGTGTTTAAATTTCGTTATTATTAGTAATTCTTATGTTGTTAAGCTGTTCTTTTAAATCGATACACATTACTTTTTTAATATTAAAATATTTTTTTGCTTACATAATATTCAATAAAATAAAACAATTATAATACACATGCATATATTATAAGAGATATTAAAAAAGTGTTATCGATGTGGGCGATGTGGCGATAAGACTACTTTTTTAAACTAGCTCAGTTTAAAGTATTATATTTATTAATGGGATTTTTTAGAAAAAAACGAACGTAATATTTTGTCAGTTGAAATCTATAATTTACCCATAATATAGGTTACGTACCCAAAAGTTACGTTCAGACGACGACTATACGATTCGATTTTTTCACGTACACGATTTTATCGAATACAAGACGATGTTTCACACGGGACTAATTTTCTATTAGATTTTTTTCACGTATACGGGTTTTGAGCGTAGCTGGCAGTCCACACACAGTCTTAGTCTTCACCATATTCTTGTCTTTTTTTTCCAAATTTGAATTCAGAATAAACTTTATTTAAATATCTTCCACGAATTTTGTGTGCCAGCTTTATTTTTATAAATGTCCAATGATTTATCTCAAAAATTAGGCTGTTCTTCAATTCTTCGATAGATACTGGGAAATCGCCTTTCATCTTGAAAAGATTAGAACAAATTCCTATATTTGACGCACGACAATAGACAATAATTGTGAAACATCGAAAACTAGTTCGAAATTCGGGAAATTTTTGTTCGCGTGAACGACACAAAAATATAAAAATAAGCATTAATTTATCACGTATTAGATAAAGACGTATATTCGAGATTTTTCAAATAGTAATGACAAGTTCGTACGGTCGTACGGAGTACGGGAATAAAAATTACACAAATACGAGTTTTTACCGTATGGTTCTAGACGTTCTAGTGTGAACGTACTAATATATTGCTCATTACCACTGTTATATTCAATAAAATCCCGTATACGTTATACGGGAAAAATATCGTCATCTGAACGTAGCCATAATACTCGTAGTTACGAGACATCTATGAACTGACACAAACACAATAATTATTACTGATAATATATAAAACGTGTATATCGGTTCGGTGGATTTCCCGCCCGCATTATTACAGTGGACGATTTTGACAATAACAATAAAATATTATTAAATAATCTTCTAATAATAATAATAATAAAATTCCACATAATAATGAAGTAATTGATGTTGAAAAAATAGTTATATATGCCCGACGATAACGACTTCATGCTAGGTTGCTATTTAACATTGACAGTCGCTAAATATCAAAGATGTATTATTTTATAAATCTAAGCACAACAACGTGAAACTATTATTATTGATATTTCGTTACGTTCAGAAAAGTATTTTAATTTCGAATACAAATACCAAAAAAAAGTATTTAAAAAGTATTTAAAATACTTTAAATCATTTGTATTCGAAAAGTATTCAAAATACCGAAAAAAGTATTTGAATACTTGTATTCGAATACTTAACATGTCTGATAATTATATTACGGTGTGGTGTATATATGATAACGAAAGGGATAAAGGTTCACTCGCTTTGTATTACGTGCGACGTTACTCTCACTTTTAGCAAGTGAAAGAAAGTAATTTCAGATTACCTGTGCACCCGTATACACACTTTGCAGGGATTTAGTAATCTCACTTCGCCATTGTGTGGACTCGTCGTTTCTTTTCCGATCGCACCACCGAGAAGGATTTTTTTGTTATATAAGTATTTTTTTGTATTATGACAGTATGTAATGAGTATTAAATGGTTTTAAAGGTTCAAAAATAACCAATATAAAATTAACTGTACACATTTTTAACCAAATATCATTGTAATACCATGAAAAATATATATGGTGTTCATTGGTTTTATTTCAGTTAAATTAGGTTTAACTGTAGGACATGAATTTACATTTTTGATTAAACAATCAATACAAAAAAAGAAATTTATATATTTAACGTTCCTAACCCCTAGCTTATTACGACATTTTTCCATTTAGAATTGTTAAAAAAAAGTTATCCTTATGTGTAAGTAAACTGAATTAATTTAGTAACAAATAAATTGTGTAACAATTAGAACAAAAACCATTTGAACACGTTAATATTAAACTAGACTTATTGAATTAATTATATTTAAATAAGGTTATTGCAATATTCATAATATAAAACGTGTTTTATATAAATTTTTGTTAGAAAATATCTAGAAGAATTCTAATATGATTGTGAAAATTATATTTTGAGATTATTTTATAGATTTGATTTTTCCGTTCCTTTTAGGGACAAATATAATTTTAGAATGAACTTACCCATACCTTTATTTTCCCAATCACATGAAAGAAAATTATATTATATTATTATTTTATATTTGAACTTCTACGTGACAGATAATAATGAAGTATTACAATATTGTATTTTAGGAAAAGGATATAAAAACTACTAAAAAATATATGAAAATAGAGTGGTAGTATTATCATAACTGACAAATAATTCATACAATTTTTTAACTTAATGCAAATATGTAATATTAAAAAAGGTAACAAGCCGCGGGGTGTTGTGTATATCGCTTAAGTGAATTAATTGGATAAAGATTTTAGAGTTTTGTTTTTAATTTAAATTTGAAAACAATGATAAGTCATTGCATTTGATAAAACGATTCTGAGCGGAGCTTACTTTTCTCGTAAATATAGTCTAAATTTACATATTTGGTGAAAATTTCAGGTTTCTATTACTATAAGTTTCAATATGACGAAGAAATAAACAACAAGCGATTAAAACGAAATTGCATTTTTAGCGTTTTTGAGTTATATTTTTAGGTGCTTTTGATATTACTATTTGCAATTACTTGTAATTCACTTAAACGATATCCACAACACCCGCCCTTCATAATTTGTAAAATGGATATATTCCATTTTTTAAAAAATTATTATATTTCAAATTCCAAAATAAAATTAATATATAGCAGATTATAATAAGGTATTACGATTTTGAATTTTAAGGGAAAGACTATAAAAACTGTTGAAATATGTATGAGAACAGATATAGGCGAATCATATTTTCTTTATAATAAATTAATTGCTCTCCGGTTCGCCGTGCGACGAATTATTGTTTTAGCGCGTCGCGTTGGATCTTACGCCGTCCGCCCGGCGTGGAACGCTTATCACATCGTTCTTACGCATTATTGTTATTGTGTCGTTCACCGTCGTTCTTCGTGCGATATGCGTTTCGACGACTACCGCTGCCCTTCGTGCAAATATTATGTCGCTTACCGTCGCCCTTTGTGCGATTTGCGTATCGACGACTACCTCTGCCAATCGTGCAACATACTGTACCATCTACCACAGCCCTCAGTGCGAGTAGATTTTGTGTACATTCGTTTAACGCCCCTCGTGCGTTCTTCCATTAGCTATCGTGACCCTTCGAGCCCAACTGGTTGGTGTATTACCGCCGCCCATCGTGCACTGTCTCAGTCATATGAATCGTATGATCGAAGCGTTCGTATCCAATCGTAATTGAGTGCAATCGTTTATCGTCATCACCATCAATATATATAATATATATGTATATTGTATATACATATATTACGGTGGATATTGTACACGCGCCGATGCCACTTCGCGGCCATCGTCCAGTACGAATGCTATCTGTCCTCGGATGCATCGTTGCTGTTATCACCTCCGCCACGCGGATCACCTTCGTATCACCGTCGACCTGCCATTCAGCTTGTTGTGTGTACTTCCTTCATTGCCAGTGAAGTACATATTTGACCGTAGGATATCCCGTCTCCGGTACAATCAGTTCGTACTCAACCACAATAATTTATGTGTTTATTTTTCTTTTGTCATACTTAGGCCATATGCGATAGTATAATTTACATATACATTTTGTTTATCAGTAACTAAGCCCCATTGATTTTTTTTTATAATAATATTTTAGACGATTTAATTTACAATACAGTGCACTCTTTCGTAATTATCAAATCTTTGTATGTTTTTGTGTCCATATTCTCTTCTATCTACGTAGTATTATTTCTCCTTCGGTGATTCAACAATTTTCAGCGGTACAACACCAACCTTAGAAAGCAGGAGCCGATCGTTAGGCATGTTGTCCAACATTTTTGGTCCAAGTATCGAATGGTTTCAGAGGATCGCAAATAACCTATATTAATTTATAATTCAACAAATTTTGGACCAAATACCATTAGAATAAACTAAAAACTATATATATGGTGTTCATTGTTTTTATTCTTGTATAATAAGAATTGTAGGGTAGTAATATATTTTTAATATATATTTTCCAGGAAAATAAGTCAGAGCTTTATGATTTTCTATACTTCACAAATTATAAGCATTAAACGTAATACAAAAAAAAAAAAAAAATCAATACATTTTTAGGTATAGTTTTAAATATTGCATACGGCTAGATTATCACAAAAAAATTACAATATGGAATAGAAAAAAAATTAAATTAAAAGTATCCTTAAATGTGTAAGAACTGTTTGTAATTTTATATTGAACTTACTTGCTGATTTATTTCCCAGTCATATGAAAAGAATAATTATATTTCAAATTCCGTATAGAAAATTATAAGAGAGTATTACAATTTTTAATATTAGGAATAGAATATAATAACTGTTGAAAAATATATGAGAACAGAGTGCCAATATTATCACATCTGACTAATAAATTTAACATTTTAGATTCTGAGCAGAGCGAGGAATCTATTGGTTTTACAAAGCTGTGTATTTTTTTATGTCTGTACCCAAAAATTCTACCAGAAAGAGTGCTCCGATCTTTACAGTAACAGTTTGTTTCCGGTAGCAACTTGTATCTAGTTGGTGCTTTAGAGAGGTTATTTTTTGATTTTCACAAAAGCGACAAAAAACAGAACTCAAAAACTATCGAAAAATTACATAAAAATGGTAAAAACGCGACTTCGTCAAAATCGATTACCTATCGTTATTTTTTCGTAATTTTGAAACTAATGGGTATAGAAATTTGAAATATTCATCAAATATGTAACTGTTTAATAAAATAAGGAAAACAAATTCTCAAAAACTTTCTTTTAATTTTGGACAATTCATAGCAATTATAGGTTTTGAGGTATTTCATTCATAAAAAGTGTTGGTTTTTGTTATGTACCTAAAATAGTATACCGGTGCTCCGCTCAGTATTGTTTTATCGAACGCAATGATTTATCATTGCTTTCAAATTTATAGTAATAAAAATTCACTCTAAAATCTTTATCCAAGTAATTTACTTAAGCGACATTCACAACACCCCAAGGTTCGTTACTTTTTTTTTTCTTAAGAGACTCGACTTACACGTAATATAATAAAATGTCAGTGTGACGGTGGCGGACGATAACTTAGATAATAATATAACCGGATTATATCTTGTTAACTTAATGTTGGCAGCAGAATTTAAAAAAAAAACAACGACCACACTATAATATGTATACGCAGATTTTATGTTCGGACACCTGAACTTCTTAAGCTCTGTTGTGATAACTCGATTAACTTTTTTTTTCCATTAGCGCATTAAAAGAATTTTTCGATTCAATTTCCTAGTTTTCTGTTTTTTAATTTCATTATTTCGTACGGCGGTATAGTGATAGCAGTGGCTTGTAGTAATAAAGGGTATATATATAATATATGTGTGTGTGTTTATTGCAGACGCGAAATTTGGTCGTCTAATGGAAAATAAAGAAAAACGGAACATTATAATAATAACAACAAAATAATATCTAATATACAAAATTCTCATGTCACAGTTTTTGTAACAAAACTCCTCCGAAACGGCTTGACCGATTCTCATAAAATTTTGTGTGTATATTCAGTAGGTCTGAGAATGGGTCGTAAAGTATTTTTCACCTTCCTAAAAAGGCTTGAAGTGGTAGCTAATACGGAAATGTTGGGATTCTAGGTGTTAAATAGTTACCATGGCGACCATTTAAATAATTTATATGGGAAAACAACGTTTGCCGAGTCAGCTATATATATACATTGCTAAATTCAATGTTTTTACTCGATCGACATAATTATATTTAAAAAAAAAACATATTGGCACTACCGGCTTTGTCTAGCTTGTGCGAGTTGATTACGGCCAATAGTTCGACAAAAATAATTTTATTTTTAACAAAGCGCCAAACCGCCACGAAAATAAAACACTACGGAACGTATTATTGTGTTTCGAGTAAAATCCATACACTGCGACAAAGTGGCGTACGCAGAATTTTCCAATGGGGGGTTGAAAATAAGTAAATATTCAGTAGACATAACATTTTGCTTAATTTACTATAATATATAATTACATACAGTGGCGTAGCCAGAATTTGTTCAAGGGGGGTTATTAAATAAATGTGTTATAATTTACAAGTTTATATTAAATTCAACTATACGAGCCTTACCAAGTCATTACCTACCAATATACGTATTACATTATTACCTATAAAAATCATGATTGTATATATGATAGAAGAAAAACTACCTGAAGAATGGAACGGGAATGAAGAAAAACTACCTGAAGAATGGAACAAGGCTATAGTCATCCCGGTATATAAAAAGGAGACACAGGATGAGCTGTAATAACTATAGGGAATATCTTTACTGAATACAGTGTATAAAGTATTCTCCAAAATACTACTAGGACGACTAGAACCACTGGCTGAGGAGTTTATAGGAAGCTATCAGTGTGGTTTTCGGAAAGGTAAATCCACAATAGACCAGCTCGTAACTATAGGACAGCTCATAGAAAAGAAGTATGAATTCAGACAAAATATATGGCAAGTTTTTGTGGATTTCAAGAAGAAAGCTTACGATAGCATTCATCGCGATAGTCTATATAATATAATGTATGAGTTCGGCTTCCCAAAAAAACTCATATCTCTAACAAAAATGTGCATGAACGAGACCAGATACCAAGTTAGAGTGGATTGTACAGTGTCAAAAGAATTCGAAGTGATAACAGGGCTTAAGCAAGGTGATGCACTATCACCAACACTCTTCAACATAGCATTAGAAAAAGTGATACGCAGTGTACAAAGTAATATACTTGGAATAAATATTGGCAAAGCCACGCTAGATGTGATGGGTTTCGCAGACGATCTGAATTTAGTAGGAGAAAACAAAGAAATGATAGTGCGAAATACCAAAACACTCATTCATCAAGCAAAAAAGATTGGCCTAGAAATAAATGAGGAGAAAACGAAAGTAATGGAAACGCTGCCTGTAGGAGTTGAGGAGGACCTTACAGTAGATAACTACGTTTTCGAGAAAGCCCAGAGCTTCAAGTACCTAGGAGTAACAATTACTGGTAACAACGACTGGAACGCCGAAATAACTAGTCGATTGCTGAAAGCGGAAAGGACCTTTTTTGCACTAATAAAATATTTCAAGTCAAAACTATTCTCTAGAGGAACAAAAATACGCCTGTACATGAGTATTGTAAGACCAACGTTAACTTATGGGGGCGAAGTATGGCCGATGACAGTACAAATTGAACGAAAACTCAGATCCTTTGAGAATAGAGTGCTGAGAACAATATGTGGACCAGTTTTTAATACTGAAACAAACAGATGGCGTAGAAGAAGAAACAAAGAAATAAGGGAAATCACCAAAGTAAATTTCATAACAAGTTACGTGAAGGGCCAACGAATTCAATGGTTTGGACACACAATGAGACGAGAGAAAAAAATGAATAATACGACACTAGAACAACGACAACACCGCTTAATTACTAGTAATATCGGTTAGGATAGTTAATAATAAATTTTCCAAATGTTTCACCATACGAAAAATATACAGTATATACAGTAAGGCGACGATATTTTTCTCGTAAACCGTATATGGGATTTTATCGAATAGAGCAGTGGTAGCGATTAGCGAATGTTATATTTTGAGCTCATGTGGGAAAATCCGTATACGTGAAAAAAATCAAATCGAATAGTCCCCCATCTTAACGTAGCCTAAAGGATGTGTCAAAATTTGCGTCATACGGGCGCTGTTTCTAAAAATGATAAAATACCCAGCGTTATTTTTGTTTTTTCCCTATTTATTTCGTAAAGCATGTGACATAAAAATTCTGAAATTTCCTAATTAAAATATTTGACCGAAAGTAAAATAAAATAAAATAATTTCAATAGTACAAAACAGTAATCATTGAAATATTATTACCTATAATTATTGTTATACAAAAAAAGCAAAGGGGGGGATTGAACCCTTAAACCCCCCTGGCTACGTCACTTATTACATAAATAATTAAATAAATTATGAGCATTAAAATAGTTTTGTTGCATTATAATTTGTTTTTTTTTTTTGTTAATCGTTAAACGTCGTGTTATTTTTTCAACTTTGGAGTCAAAACAATCAACCAAAAACCGTTCATGTTATCAATCGTAAATGTGACGTTACACTAATTGTGTCTATTCTGTGTTAAACGATTGGAAAGGGAAAACTTGTACATCACTGCGCATTCCATCGGTTCCCCGACAGGCGATGTTTAGAATAAAATATTTTTTTTTAATTTTATTATATAATTTTATTTTTTTCCTCTTATTTATGTTTATTATTATTAATATTGAATTATATCCTCTCTATCGTTTTCATTTTAAATATTATTATCGTGAAGGCATATATTGATTATTATAATTATTATTATTATTATTATTACTTATTGTTATTATTATTATTATTATTATTGTATATTATCGTTCTCACTCGTCGAATTCGTAATCTATATTATAAATATTATAATTTAATTAATACGCTCGCAAAAAATTATTAGCCTGTGTCCGTACACTATTATATACACCTCGTCTCGTTCTTCGTCCGCGAATGTAATCGTAAATCATATCTCTTTTTTTTTTTTTTAGTTTTACTCATATAGTCTTGTCGTGTCGTTTCGTCCACTACCTAGTATAGTCGTAAATAATTGTTTTGTTTTATTAGTGTTATATTTTTTTAATCTGATCTATATTTGAAATTATTTATTTTGTGTTATTATATCACGCTGATATTTGAACTACATTTTTTTTTTTTTTTTGTAATATTTATTTATTACTTTCAATCGATATTGTACAGGCGACTACAGTCTTATAAATAAAACTGTTTACGACCACTATAATCATTTGTAACATTGGTAATATGAAACAAAAAAAAAACAGAAAATTATATCAATGGGGGGGGGCTTCAGCCCCTTAGACCCCTCCCCTGCGTACGCCACTGTTGCGACAAGAACTACACTTTGGTTCGGTTTGCAAAAACGGAATCTATTTTGATAAAATCAACTGAAAACCGTATATGTTTATATATATTTTTTTGAAATATTGTATGGTGTAAAATTGGAAATGTATTTAAATTTTTTGTTGGTTTTACGAGAATAACCTTATGAACTTTTAAACTTTAAACCATATATTATCGAGAACGCCAAATGTTTAAGAAATAATATGTTTTTGGCTTGATTCATGTTATATTAGATAATACCGTAGTATTTTAATTTAACTTTTGGATTTATGCACTCACACTGTAAGATATTATATTATTATATATACATATAAACATATATATATATATATATATATATATATATATATATATATATATAATGTTTGATTATTCTAAACGGCCAGCTTGTCACAAAAAGTTTACATATAAAAAAGTAGAAAAATTATATTGAAATTATCCTTATGTGTATAAGACCTCATAGAATTTTGGGTCACAATTGTAAGTGACAAATAAATTGTATAACTTTTAAACTAAATATTATTAGAACACTCTAAATGTTAAGTAAACTGATGAAATTTATTCCATTTAAATTAGATTAGTGGGAAATGGGAATACACACATTATAAATCGTGTTTTTGGTTGAAATTATTATCTAAGAGAATTTTAATATAATTGTGAAAATAATACTTTAAGATTATTTAATATATTTTAATGAAATTTGTTTATGTTTCTTTAAACAAATTAGTAATTTTACATTAAACATAATCTGCATTTAGTTCCAAATCATAAAAAAAAATTATTATATTTAATCATTCATATGGCTGATAATTTGCATGTTTTTACAATTCTGAATTGTTGAATATGACTAAGAAAAATTATAAGAACTGGTTGCTAATATTATCACTAGTGACTAGTGACAAATACATTTTAAATTCTTAACATTAACGTAAATATAACCAGAAAATGCCAAGATAATAAGGTTTAAAATAACTTTTGGTCTTATTCAAGTTTAATTAGATAAAAACCGTAAAATATGTATAATATTTATTTGACATCTGCATTTCGAAGAGGAGAAGAAAACTGAAAACGTTTTGGTTTTATATATTTAGCAAATTTAAAGCACTGAAAAATAATTTTTTTTTAATTGCTACCATGGTGAATGAAAATTTAATTATCAAAATTATATTTTTATTTATTACATATTTTTGTTTAAAATCCCTCAAGGGAATTTTGTTCCGTTTCTTTAAGCAAATTAGTAATTTTATATTAATCGCCCTTATCACTAGTAAATGGCAATAGTTTAAGAAATAATATGTATTGGGATTTATTCCAATTAATTTAGAGTTTCTTAACTCTTTGAAACCATCTGGAATGCCACCTCACATTTTAACTTTAAAAGTTGGTTCACCGTTGATGCTCATTCGCAACTTAGATCCACCGAAATTGTGCAACGGAACAAGGCTTGCTGCTAAAAAACTGTCGCCGAATTTAATCGAAGCCACAATCATCAGCAGCAAATGTAAAGGAGAAGATATGCTGATACCACGAATTCCAATGATTTCAACCGATTTGCCATTTGATTTCAAGCTATTACAGTTTCCAGTGCGTTTGGCTTTCGCTATAACCATCAGCAAGGCTCAAGGCCAATCGCTAAGTGTTGCTGGTTTGAATTTACAAAATTCCTGTTTTCCGCACGGCCAATTTTATGTTACTTGCTCCAGATTTGGAACGCCGAAAAATCTCTATGTTTACACACCTACCGAAAAACTCTAAATATTGTTTATCTACTAGCATTAAGATAAAAAAATTTAATAACCAGCTGAACTGGTCCAGTTTCTTTTTTTTAACAAGAATAAATAAAATGTATAACATTTTTTAGCGTAGTAGAATACGCCGGGTATCCGTTATGTTTTATATATGTTGAAAACAACCCAAATAACTGTATTAAAAATATATGTAGCTTAGTGCTGAATTTTAATGGCGTTTCGAAGGGGGTAAATCGACGGGCATTGAATTCGTCACGGGCAACGCCGTGCAGGATCAGCTAGTACGTTTATGTATACGAATACGATTAAATACCTAATCAGTATAGTTGGCCAACAAATCAAATATAATATGATAATAACAATAATAATAAACCCCTTAATAAACGATTATAATATTGTGAACATATAACGGATTTGACGATTACAAAAATTCACGTTTTCGTGTGAATTGGTAACATTGCACCATTTGCACCAACTGCGACACCACGAGCACTCGATCGGATGGACCAACTGGAATACGTCCAGCACACGTCGACACTATGTAAACAAATTTATATTTGTACAGAGCGCAAAATTACGATGTTCCGGTGGATTTTGCAACGAGCAAAATTTAAAACAGGCGCACGGAACGGACAGTTTTGTCGTTTGTCGTACACTAGCGCCAATCACGGCCGATGACACGCGGATAATAAAATAGCGCAAAAATAAAAAGTCTCACGCGTCAAGCTGATGAAACGATTGCACCAAAAAATTGAACGCGTAATAATGCGACCTACGAATCGCTGGCGATTAACCGGACGCCGTATGTGGGCCGGCGTCACGAACCAAAAAAAGTGGTTAACCGAATACGAGAAATCGCGCGACAGAAGGCGTGGCCGGAGAATTAAACGGCCGTACGAGGCCGATCGCACGACAAGATGAAAAACTGGACTGTAACGTCATAACGGACGTCAGCCGGTCAGTCCGCTATAGTGGCGCACCCAAGGGGGGCTAACGGGCTTAAGCCCCCCCCAAAATGATTGACCTCTTAATATTTTTCTAATTTTATTAGGTATCACTTTAAATTTTCATGTCAAAAAAATTATTTACTCTTGAATAATTTTTTCATAAACAAGTGTACTTTCGGATTTGTGCATATATTAAATAAATCTTATTAATATCTAAAAATAATTTTATTTAGCCCCCCCCCAAAAAAAAAATCCTGGGTGCGCCCTTGGTCCGCTATCTCACAACCTGACGGAGGCGAGAGGGAAAACGGCCGCCACGAGGTAGAAAATTCTTGAATGTTCTAATATTGTGCGGACTTTGAATCTCGCGAATCTCGAACAATTTGATTAAAAGTGCTCGCGCCTCATGCAGTTTCGAAATAACGCCTTTCCCTTGACACGCCGACAAGGACAATTGCTCCATGGACAACAGCTGATCACTTCGTATGGTGGCAACACTGTTTATGCAGTGTACGCCGTTGACTCGGATGTCGCTGCTGTCGTTCGGCCGCTCTCAAATACGGACGCGCTAACACAGTATGTTTTTTTACGTCTCAGCACATTCGTCGCCGATGTGCGCAAACGGACTGCTTGCCATCTTGAATGTGATATTTAATTCGCTTCAAAACCAGTGGGCACTGCGCAAACTGATCGCTGCACTCGCTCGATTGCTCCGAATGGTCCGTGCTGCTCCGCCGGCGAATATTCGACACGGCTACAATCACGTCTTGTTTACGTCTGCTATGCTCCACCTGCCCTATTAAAGCTGTTCAATTAACACCAGCGGTTCCACGACGATGACCGACATTGTGTCCCCCCCTTCCCGATTGTGTATTATTTGGCTCTAATTCTCGATTCCTTATTAATTGTAATAATACAATTATTTTCGAACTCAGCTGATTGTCCCGGGTGCGTGCGACTAACGTCAACTACCCACGGGAAAGGACGTCGGTCGCCAAAAAAAAAATTGAATTATAATAATTTTAATACATAATTAATAATTGAAATTCCTGGAGAAGTAAATTCAGAACCCTATAATTTTTTTTATACTTAGCATATTAAATTTATATAAACGGAGTTTAGTAATTTCCCACACGAAACATAGCAGGTAAGCGGTTACATATGTAAATTCCCTCACGAAAAAAATACACCCGTACGTAAGTTACTACACGAAAAAAAATTTGAAAATTTAAACTTGAAATTTGCTTGTTGTTGTGTTACATGAAAAAAAGTGTAATTTAATTTAATTTTTATATGAATTTAGACAAGAACAAAAATTATTATTTTATATACAAATAATATGTGGACTATACACATATTATTCTATGTCATAAGAACTAGATTGAAACTAAATCTAAAATTGGATTAGATTTCTTTTTTTATGCGATACAAAACTAAACAAATTTTAACCACATCAACTACGTTCAAGTTGTGAGTCCCAAGTCTGAGTAAAGTGAAAAGGAAATTTGTATTCAATATAATTTGTTTTCGTGTGGGAACTTAAGTACGGGTTTATTTTTTTTCGTGAGGGAACTTGCATTAGCCCATATAAACACTGAAAAATAAAAATTTTTAATTGCTAACTTGGAGAATGCCGATTTAATTAGCAAAATTATATTTTTAAATTATAACATATTTAATTTTGAGATCAACGTCAAAATTTTTTTTATTCAAATTCAAATTTTCGATCAAACTTACACGATGCTATACAATCAATGGTACAAAAAATATGCATAGAGTGTTAAATATTATAAAAGTCCACATTATCACAAAAAGTTTACATATTAAATAATAAACAAATTATATTAAATTTATCCTCATGTGAATAAGAACAGAAATAGTTTAGTTTCGCAAATTATGAGTAACCAATAAATTGTATAACTTTTAAACAAAATACATTAATGCATGTTAAATGTTAAGTATACTAATTGAATCAATTAATTTATATTAGATTACTGGGAATACCTACATTATAAATCGTGTTTTTGATTGAAAATATCTAGGAGAATTCTAATATTAATGGTTTTATTCCAATGTTATTAGAACACATGACGTGTAGTAAATTCTATCCAATCCATTCCACGAGAATATTTTTATAATTTCAAACTCTTATTTTACAATGACGTTTATACAATAATGAATGGCAATGGAAAATGAATATATATTAAACTTTCCTAATAAATAGTTTTTTTAAGATGTATATACATTATTGAAAGTTAAATAAATTATAAATATTATTCTTATTTGTGTCACAGAACCGAGTGTATTTAGCATCACAAATAATAAAATCATTTGAATAAAATAAATAAATCAATTAATTAATAACTTAATTGTAAGACTTTTAACCCAAATATCATTAGAATATGTTAAATATCAAAATAATATATGGGTTGTATATTATATTATGACAAAAGCCTAAATTTGTATGTGAATTTTATACTTAAATATTATTGACAGACAACATTTACATTTTTTGATTTACACATAAAAAGATTATTGAGATTCTAATGAATTTATAAGAAAACAAATAAACAATATTAAATCAATTGTACACATTATGAACCACATATCATTAAAATAGATTGAAAAACATATATGATATTCATTGGTTTTATTTCAGATTAATTAGAATAAAAGTGTTGTAAAATAATTGTAATATATAATAATATTTGACTTCTAAATTTCCAGGAAAAGGAAATGCTGATATTTATGATTCAAAATATTAATCAAATTTAAAACTCTGAAAAATATAATTTTTTTAATTGTTTCCTTGGAAAATGCCGATTTAATTAGCAAAATTATATTTTTAAACTTTTAAATATTTTATTATGTGAACAATGTCAAAACTTTTATTTATTTGAATTTAAATTTTGGATTAAACTTACTCAGAGCTACACAAAACATATCACAAAAAAAATATGTATATAAATATACTAGCTGCCCAGACAGACTTCGTTCTGTCAAAAGTTAGTAGTAAAAATTAAATAATTTCTACAGATATCATCTTTGTATTTGATCCATAAATCAATTGGTTTTGACGGGAAGCATGTCGATATAATTATAGAAAACAATGTTCTTATTTGCTGAGATTTTGAAGAAATTACAACATCATTTAACGTTTGATCCCAATGGGAATCATTTTCTAACAGTTGCAAAGGCTGACAGGCTTCTCTGTAAGAGCCACATAATTCACCATTTACAGTTCGTAAATGTTGGAATGATATTGGGCTCCGAACATTGACGAAGGGTAATCGTAAATAGAAACACTCATTATTGCTTGGATGGACTGAATACATTCGGCCAATGGCATCAGTGGAATATACATTGCGATAGCCTGAAACTGGATTTCCTTGTTTCCGTCGTTGAAATTTTTGAGGATTGATTCCAAGTATAATCAGTTACAAAACAAATTATGTGTCCCATAGCTATATGTCACCTAAATTGTTTAAGTGACCCGTAATAAATAGACTATGCATACGGGCAAAACCATATATCGAAATACGTAGTTTGATATACCTTATGATCTGTGTCTCAGCTTATTGATTATTACAAAAACATACCAATTCAATTCTCGAAATCATACCCCGAAATACTCTGGATCAAATTCCGAAGTAAGGTCAAATACAATAATTATCATACATATTAAGAATACTTTTTTGTATTCGAATACGTATTCGAATACTTCAGTTGAATTATTTAGAATACGTATTCGAATACTTTTCTTAATGTATTTAAACACAAATACAAATACTTTTGAAAAGTATTCGAATACTTTTAAATTTTGTAACTTGTTAACTTTTTAATAATTTTATTGCATCTTCAATTCAATCTGGGTCGTTCAATATTTTTTATCATGAGTTTGATTGTCTCAATTTGATTTTATAATTATTTATTGGTTTCATTATTATTAAATCTGTCACTATTATTGTTGATATATTTTTTATACTGGTTATTAGTGTTTAAATTTATTATTAGTATTCTTATGTTGTTAAGCTGTTCTTTTAAATCGATACATTACTTTTTTTAATATTAAAATATTTTTTGCTTACAATATTCAATAAAATAAATTATAATACACATGCATATATTATAAGAGATATTAAAAGTGTTATCGATGTAGGCGATGGCGATAAGACTACTTTTTAAACTAGCTCAGTTTAAAGTATTATATTTATTAATGGGATTTTGAAAAAACGAACGTAATATTTTGTCAGTTGAAATCTATAATTTACCCATAATATAGGTTACGTACCCAAAGTTACGTTCAGACGACGACTATACGATTCGATTTTCACGTACGATTTTATCGAATACAAGACGATGTTTCACGGGACTAATTTTCTATTAGATTTTTTCACGTATACGGGTTTTGAGCGTTCTGCAGTCCACACACAGTCTTAGTCTTCACCATATTCTTGTCTTTTTCCAAATTTGAATTCAGAATAAACTTTATTTAAATATCTTCCACGAATTTTGTGTGCAGCTTTATTTTATAAATGTCCAATGATTTATCTCAAAATTAGGCTGTTCTTCAATTCGATAGATACTGAAATCGCCTTTCATCTTGAAAAGATTAGAACAAATTCCTATATTGACGCGACAATAGACAATAATTGTGAAACATCGAAAACTAGTTCGAAATTAGGAAATTTTGTTCATGAACGACACAAAAATATAAAAATAAGCATTAATTTATCACGTATTAGATAAAGACGTATATTCGAGATTTTCAAATAGTAATGACAAGTTCGTACGGTCGTACGGAGTACGGAATAAAATTACACAAATACGAGTTTTACCGTATGGTTCTAGACGTTCTAGTGTGAACGTACTAATATATTGCTCATTACCACTGTTATATTCAATAAAATCCCGTATACGTTATACGGGAAAATATCGTCATCTGAACGTAGCCATAATACTCGTAGTTACGAGACATCTATGAACTGACACAAACACAATAATTATACTGATAATATATAAAACGTGTATATCGGTTCGGTGGATTTCGCGCCCGCATTATTACAGTGGACGATTTGACAATAACAATAAATATTATTAAATAATCTTCTAATAATAATAATGTAAAATTCCACATAATAATAAAGTAATTGATGTTGAAAAAATAGTTATATATGCCCGACGATAACGACTTCATGCTAGGTTGCTATTTAACATTGACAGTCGCTAAATATCAAAGATGTATTATTTTATAAATCTAAGCACAACGTGAAACTATTATTATTGATATTTCGTTACGTTCAGAAAAGTATTTTAATTTCGAATACAAATACCAAAAAAAAGTATTTAAAATACTTTAAATCATTTGTATTCGAAAAGTATTCAAATACCGAAAAAGTATTTGAATACTTGTATTCGAATACTAACATGTCTGATAATTATATTACGGTGTGTATATATGATAACGAAAGGATAAGGGTTCACTCGCTTTGTATTACGTGCGACGTTACTCTCACTTTTAAGTGAAAAGTAATTTCAGATTACCTGTGCCCGTATACACACTTTGCAGGATTTAGTAATCTCACTTCATATTGTGTGGACTCGTCGTTTCTTTTCCGATCGCACCCCGAGAAGGATTTTTTGTTATAAGTATTTTTTGTATTATGACAGTATGTAATGAGTATTAAATGGTTTAAAGGTTCAAAAATACCAATATAAAATTAACTGTACACATTTTTAACCAAATATCATTGTAATACCATGAAAAATATATATGGTGTTCATTGGTTTTATTCCAGTTAAATTAGGTTTAACTGTAGGACATGAATTTACATTTTTGATTAAACAATCAATACAAAAAAAGAAATTTATATATTTAACGTTCCTAACCCCTAGCTTATTACGACATTTTTCCATTTAGAATTGTTAAAAAAAAATTATCCTTATGTGTAAGTAAACTGAATTGATTTAGTAACAAATAAATTGTGTAACAATTAGAACAAAAACCATTTGAACACGTTAATATTAAACTAGACTTATTGAATTAATTATATTTAAATAAGGTTATTGCAATATTCATAATATAAAACGTGTTTTTGTTAGAAAATATCTAGAAGAATTCTAATATGATTGTGAAAATTATACTTTGAGATTATTTTATAGATTTTATTTTTCCGTTCCTTTTAGGGACAAATATAATTTTAGAATGAACTTACCCATACCTTTATTTTCCCAATCACATGAAAGAAAATTATATTATATTATTATTTTATATTTGAACTTACGTGACAGATAATAATGAAGTATTACAATATTGTATTTTAGGAAAGGATATAAAACTACTAAAAATATATGAAAATAGAGTGGTAGTATTATCATAACTGACAAATAATTCATACAATTTTTAACTTAATGCAAATATGTAATATTAAAAAAGGTAACAAGCCGCGGGGTGTTGTGTATATCGCTTAAGTGAATTAATTGGATAAAGATTTTAGAGTTTTGTTTTTAATTTAAATTTGAAAACAATGATAAGTCATTGCATTTGATAAAACGATTCTGAGCGGAGCTTACTTTTCTCGTAAATATAGTCTAAATTTACATATTTGGTGAAAATTTCAGGTTTCTATTACTATAAGTTTCAATATGACGAAGAAATAAACAACAAGCGATTAAAACGAAATTGCATTTTTAGCGTTTTTGAGTTATATTTTTAGGTGCTTTTGATATTACTATTTGCAATTACTTGTAATTCACTTAAACGATATCCACAACACCCCTTCATAATTTGTAAAATGGAAAAAAATTATTATATTTCAAATTCCATATAGCAGATTATAAGAAGGTATTACGATTTTGAATTTTAAGGGAAAGACTACAAAAACTGTTGAAATATGTATGAGAACAGATATAGGCGAATCATATTTTCTTTATAATAAATTAATTGCTCTCCGGTTCGCTGTGCGACGAATTATTGTTTTAGCGCGTCGCGTTGGATCTTACGCCGTCCGCCCGGCGTGGAACGCTTATCACATCGTTCTTACGCATTATTGTTATTGTGTCGTTCACCGTCGTTCTTCGTGCGATATGCGTTTCGACGACTACCGCTGCCCCTCGTGCAAATATTATGTCGCTTACCGTCGCCCTTTGTGCGATTTGCGTATCGACGACTACCTCTGCCAATCGTGCAACATACTGTACCATCTACCACAGCCCTCAGTGCGAGTAGATTTTGTGTACATTCGTTTAACGCCCCTCGTGCGTTCTTCCATTAGCTATCGTGACCCTTCGAGCCCAACTGGTTGGTGTATTACCGCCGCCCATCGTGCACTGTCTCAGTCATATGAATCGTATGATCGAAGCGTTCGTATCCAATCGTAATTGAGTGCAATCGTTTATCGTCATCACCATCAATATATATAATATATATGTATATTGTATATACATATATTACGGTGGATATTGTACACGCGCCGATGCCACTTCGCGGCCATCGTCCAGTACGAATGCTATCTGTCCTCGGATGCATCGTTGCTGTTATCACCTCCGCCACGCGGATCACCTTCGTATCACCGTCGACCTGCCATTCAGCTTGTTGTGTGTACTTCCTTCATTGCCAGTGAAGTACATATTTGACCGTAGGATATCCCGTCTCCGGTACAATCAGTTCGTACTCAACCACAATAATTTATGTGTTTATTTTTCTTTTGTCATACTTAGGCCATATGCGATAGTATAATTTACATATACATTTTGTTTATCAGTAACTAAGCCCCATTGATTTTTTTTTATAATAATATTTTAGACGATTTAATTTACAATACAGTGCACTCTTTCGTAATTATCAAATCTTTGTATGTTTTTGTGTCCATATTCTCTTCTATCTACGTAGTATTATTTCTCCTTCGGTGATTCAACAATTTTCAGCGGTACAACACCAACCTTAGAAAGCAGGAGCCGATCGTTAGGCATGTTGTCCAACATTTTTGGTCCAAGTATCGAATGGTTTCAGAGGATCGCAAATAACCTATATTAATTTATAATTCAACAAATTTTGGACCAAATACCATTAGAATAAACTAAAAACTATATATATGGTGTTCATTGTTTTTATTCTTGTATAATAAGAATTGTAGGTAGTAATATATTTTAATATATATTTTCCAGGAAAATAAGTCAGAGCTTTATGATTTTCTATACTTCACAAATTATAAGCATTAAACGTAATACAAAAAAAAAAAAATCAATACATTTTAGGTATAGTTTTAAATATTGCATACGGCTAGATTATCACAAAAAAATTACAATATGGAATAGAAAAAAAATTAAATTAAAAGTATCCTTAAATGTGTAAGAACTGTTTGTAATTTTATATTGAACTTACTTGCTGATTTATTTCCCAGTCATATGAAAAGAATAATTATATTTCAAATTCCGTATAGAAAATTATAAGAGAGTATTACAATTTTTAATATTAGGAATAGAATATAATAACTGTTGAAAAATATATGAGAACAGAGTGCCAATATTATCACATCTGACTAATAAATTTAACATTTTAGATTCTGAGCAGAGCGAGGAATCTATTGGTTTTACAAAGCTGTGTATTTTTTTATGTCTGTACCCAAAAATTCTACCAGAAAGAGTGCTCCGATCTTTACAGTAACAGTTTGTTTCCGGTAGCAACTTGTATCTAGTTGGTGCTTTAGAGAGGTTATTTTTTGATTTTCACAAAAGCGACAAAAAACAGAACTCAAAAACTATCGAAAAATTACATAAAAATGGTAAAAACGCGACTTCGTCAAAATCGATTACCTATCGTTATTTTTTCGTAATTTTGAAACTAATGGGTATAGAAATTTGAAATATTCATCAAATATGTAACTGTTTAATAAAATAAGGAAAACAAATTCTCAAAAACTTTCTTTTAATTTTGGACAATTCATAGCAATTATAGGTTTTGAGGTATTTCATTCATAAAAAGTGTTGGTTTTTGTTATGTACCTAAAATAGTATACCGGTGCTCCGCTCAGTATTGTTTTATCGAACGCAATGATTTATCATTGCTTTCAAATTTATAGTAATAAAAATTCACTCTAAAATCTTTATCCAAGTAATTTACTTAAGCGACATTCACAACACCCCAAGGTTCGTTACTTTTTTTTTTCTTAAGAGACTCGACTTACACGTAATATAATAAAATGTCAGTGTGACGGTGGCGGACGATAACTTAGATAATAATATAACTGGATTATATCTTGTTAACTTAATGTTCGCAGCGGAATTAAATAAAAAAAAACACCGACCACACTATATGCGTATACGCAACTTTTATATTCGGACGCCTGAACTTCTTAAGCTCTGTTGTGATAACTCGATTAACTTTTTTTTTCCATTAGCGCATCGAGAGAATTTTTCGATTCAATTCCCTCCTGGTTTTCTGTTTTTAATTTCATTATTTCGTACGGCGGTATAGCGATGGGCGGTGGCTTGTAGTAATAAAGGGTATGTAGTACACTGCAGACGCGAAATTTGGTCGTCCAATGGAACAATAAAGAAAAACGGAACAATATAATAATAATAACAAAATAATATCTAATATACAAAATTCTCATGTCACAGTTTTTGTAACAAAACTCCTCCGAAACGGCTTGACCGATTCTCATAAAATTTTGTGTGTATATTCAGTAGGTCTGAGAATGGGTCGTAAAGTATTTTTCACCTTCCTAAAAAGGCTTGAAGTGGTAGCTAATACGGAAATGTTGGGATTCTAGGTGTTAAATAGTTACCATGGCGACCATTTAAATAATTTATATGGGAAAACAACGTTTGCCGAGTCAGCTATATATATACATTGCTAAATTCAATGTTTTTACTCGATCGACATAATTATATTTAAAAAAAAAACATATTGGCACTACCGGCTTTGTCTAGCTTGTGCGAGTTGATTACGGCCAATAGTTCGACAAAAATAATTTTATTTTTTAACAAAGCGCCAAACCGCCACGAAAATAAAACACTACGGAACGTATTATTGTGTTTCGAGTAAAATCCATACACTGCGACAAAGTGGCGTACGCAGAATTTTCCAATGGGGGGGGGGTTAAAAATAAGTAAATATTCAGTAGACATAACATTTTGCTTAATTTACTATAATATATAATTACATACAGTGGCGTAGCCAGAATTTGTTCAAGGGGGGGTTATTAAATAAATGTGTTATAATTTACAAGTTTATATTAAATTCAACTATACGAGCCTTACCAAGTCATTACCTACCAATATACGTATTACATTATTACCTATAAAAAATCATGATTGTATATATGATAGAAGAAAAACTACCTGAAGAATGGAACGGGAATGAAGAAAAACTACCTGAAGAATGGAACAAGGCTATAGTCATCCCGGTATATAAAAAAGGAGACACAGGATGAGCTGTAATAACTATAGGGGAATATCTTTACTGAATACAGTGTATAAAGTATTCTCCAAAATACTACTAGGACGACTAGAACCACTGGCTGAGGAGTTTATAGGAAGCTATCAGTGTGGTTTTCGGAAAGGTAAATCCACAATAGACCAGCTCGTAACTATAGGACAGCTCATAGAAAAGAAGTATGAATTCAGACAAAATATATGGCAAGTTTTTGTGGATTTCAAGAAGAAAGCTTACGATAGCATTCATCGCGATAGTCTATATAATATAATGTATGAGTTCGGCTTCCCAAAAAAACTCATATCTCTAACAAAAATGTGCATGAACGAGACCAGATACCAAGTTAGAGTGGATTGTACAGTGTCAAAAGAATTCGAAGTGATAACAGGGCTTAAGCAAGGTGATGCACTATCACCAACACTCTTCAACATAGCATTAGAAAAAGTGATACGCAGTGTACAAAGTAATATACTTGAATAAATATTGGCAAAGCCACGCTAGATGTGATGGGTTTCGCAGACGATCTGAATTTAGTAGGAGAAAACAAAGAAATGATAGTGCGAAATACCAAAACACTCATTCATCAAGCAAAAGATTGGCCTAGAAATAAATGAGGAGAAAACGAAAGTAATGGAAACGCTGCCTGTAGGAGTTGAGGAGGACCTTACAGTAGATAACTACGTTTTCGAGAAAGCCCAGAGCTTCAAGTACCTAGGAGTAACAATTACTGGTAACAACGACTGGAACGCCGAAATAACTAGTCGATTGCTGAAAGCGGAAAGGACCTTTTTTGCACTAATAAAATATTTCAAGTCAAAACTATTCTCTAGAGGAACAAAAATACGCCTGTACATGAGTATTGTAAGACCAACGTTAACTTATGGGGGCGAAGTATGGCCGATGACAGTACAAATTGAACGAAAACTCAGATCCTTTGAGAATAGAGTGCTGAGAACAATATGTGGACCAGTTTTTAATACTGAAACAAACAGATGGCGTAGAAGAAGAAACAAAGAAATAAGGGAAATCACCAAAGTAAATTTCATAACAAGTTACGTGAAGGGCCAACGAATTCAATGGTTTGGACACACAATGAGACGAGAGAAAAAAATGAATAATACGACACTAGAACAACGACAACACCGCTTAATTACTAGTAATATCGGTTAGGATAGTTAATAATAAATTTTCCAAATGTTTCACCATACGAAAAATATACAGTATATACAGTAAGGCGACGATATTTTTCTCGTAAACCGTATATGGGATTTTATCGAATAGAGCAGTGAGAAGATTGAAGAATGTTATATTTTGAGCTCATGTGGAAAATCCGTATACGTGAAAAAATCAAATCGAATAGTCCCCATCTTAACGTAGCCTAAAGGATGTGTCAAAATTTGCGTCATACGGGCGCTGTTTTAAAAAATGATAAAATACCCAGCGTTGTTTTTGTTTTTCCCTATTTATTTCGTAAAAGCATGTGACATATAAAAATTTGAAATTTCCTAATTAAAATATTTGACTGAAAGTAAAATAAAATAAAATAATTTCAATAGTACAAAACAGTAATCATTGAAATATTATTACCTATAATTATTGTTATACAAAAAAAGCAAAGGGGGGTTTGAACCCTTAACCCCCCTGGCTACGCCACTGATTACATAAATAATTAAATAAATTATGAGCATTAAAATAGTTTTGTTGCGTTATAATTTGTTTTTTTTTTTTGTTAATCGTTAAACGTCGTGTTATTTTTTCAACTTTGGAGTCAAAACAATCAACCAAAAACCGTTCATGTTATCAATCGTAAATGTGACGTTACACTAATTGTGTCTATTCTGTGTTAAACGATTGGAAAGGAAAAACTTGTACATCACTGCGCATTCCATCGGTTCCCCGACAGGCGATGTTTAAAATAAAATATTTTTTTTAAATTTTATTATATAATTTTATTTTTTTCCTCTTATTTATGTTTATTATTATTAATATTGAATTATATCCTCTCTATCGTTTTCATTTTAAATATTATTATCGTGAAGGCATATATTGATTATTATAATTATTATTATTATTATTATTACTTATTGTTATTGTTATTATTATTATTATTGTATATTATCGTTCTCACTCGTCGAATTCGTAATCTATATTATAAATATTATAATTTAATTAATACGCTCGCAAAAAATTATTAGCCTGTGTCCGTACACTATTATATACACCTCGTCTCGTTCTTCGTCCGCGAATGTAATCGTAAATCATCTCTTTTTTTTTTTAGTTTTACTCATATAGTCTTGTCGTGTCGTTTCGTCCACTACCTAGTATAGTCGTAAATAATTGTTTTGTTTTATTAGTGTTATATTTTTAATCTGATCTATATTTGAAATTATTTATTTTGTGTTATTATATCACGCTGATATTTGAACTACATTTTTTTTTTTTTTTTTTGTAATATTTATTTATTACTTTCAATCGATATTGTATAGGCGACTATAGTCTTATAAATAAAACTGTTTATTTACCACTATAATCATTTGTAACATTGGTAATATGAAACAAAAAAAAAAAAAAAAAAACAGAAAATATCAATGGGGGCTTGCCCCTAATTCCCTCCTCCCTGCGTACGCCACTGTTGGCGACAAGAACTACACTTTGGTTCGGTTTGCAAAACGGAATCTATTTTGATAAAATCAACTGAAAACCGTATATGTTTATATATATTTTTTGAAATATTGTATGGTGTAAAATTGGAAATGTATTTAAATTTTTGTTGGTTTTACGAGAATAACTTTATGAACTTTTAAACTTTAAACCATATATTATCGAGAACGCCAAATGTTTAAGAAATAATATGTTTTTGGTTTGATTCATGTTATATTAGATAATACCGTAGTATTTTAATTTAACTTTTGGATTTATGCACTCACACTGTAAGATATTATATTATTATATATATATAAATATATATATATATATATATATATATATATATATATATATAATGTTTGATTATTCTAAACGGCCAGCTTGTCACAAAAAAGTTTACATATAAAAAGTAGAAAATTATATTGAAATTATCCTTATGTGTATAAGACCTCATAGAATTTTGGGTCACAATTGTAAGTGACAAAAATAAATTGCATAACTTTAAACTAAAATATTAGAACACTCTAAATGTTAATAAACTGATGAAATTTATTCCATTTAAATTAGATTAGTGGGAAATGAATACACACATTATAAATCGTGTTTTGGTTGAAATTATTATCTAAGAGAATTTTAATATAATTGTGAAAATAATACTTTAAGATTATTTAATATATTTTAATGAAATTTGTTTATGTTTCTTTAAACAAATTAGTAATTTTACATTAAACATAATCTGCATTTAGTTCCAAATCATAAAAAAAATTATTATATTTAATCATTCATATGGCTGATAATTTGCATGTTTTTACAATTCTGAATTGTTGAATATGACTAAGAAAAATTATAAGAACTGGTTGCTAATATTATCACTAGTGACTAGTGACAAATACATTTTAAATTCTTAACATTAACGTAAATATAACCAGAAAATGCCAAGATAATAAGGTTTAAAATAACTTTTGGTCTTATTCAAGTTTAATTAGATAAAACCGTAAAATATGTATAATATTTATTTGACATCTGCATTTCGAAGGGAAAAAAACTGAAAACGTTTTGGTTTATATATTTAGCAAATTTAAAGCACTGAAAATAATTTTTTTAATTGCTACCATGGTGAATGAAAATTTAATTATCAAAATTATATTTTATTTATTACATATTTTTGTTTAAAATCCTCAATTTAATTCCGTTTCTTTAAGCAAATTAGTAATTTTATAATCGCACTTATCACTAGTAAATGGCAATAGTTTAGAAATAATATATATTGGGATTTATTCCAATTAATTTAGAGTTTCTTAACTCTTTGAAACCATCTGGAATACCACCTCATTTTAACTTTAAAGTTGGTTCACCGTTGATGCTCATTCATAACTTAGATCCACCAGGGGTGTGCAACGGAACAAGGCTTGCTGCTAAAACACTGTCGCGGAATTTAATCGAAGCCACAATCATCAGCAGCAAATGTAAAGGAGAAGATATGCTGATACCACGAATTCCAATGATTTCAACCGATTTGCCATTTGATTTCAAACTATTACAGTTTCCAGTGCGTTTGACTTCACTGTAACCATCAGCAAGGCTCAAGGCCAATCCTTCAAGTGTTGCTGGTTTGAACTTACAAAATTCCTGTTTTCCGCACGGCCAATTTTATGTTGCTTGCTCCAGATTTGGAACGCCGAAAAATCTCTATGTTTACACACCTACCGAAAAACTCTAAATATTGTTTATCTACTAGCATTAAGATAAAAAAATGTAATAACCAGCTGAACTGGTCCAGTTTCCTTTTTTTAACAAGAATAAATAAAATGTATAACATTTTTTAGCGTAGTAGAATACGCCGGGTATCCGTTATGTTTTATATATATTGAAACAACCCAAATAACTGTATTAAAAATATGTGTTAGCTTAGTGCTGAATTTTAATGGCGTTTCGAGAGGGTAAATCGACGGGCATTGAATTCATCACGGGCAACGCCGTGCAGGATCAGCTAGTACGTTTATGTATACGAATACGATTAAATACCTAATCAGTATGGTTGGCCAACAAATCAAATATAATATGATAATAACAATAATAATAAACCCATAATAAGCAATTATATGTGGTAGAACATATAACGGATTTGACGATTACAAAATTCACGTTTTCGTGTGAATTGGTAACATTGCACCATTTGCACCAACTGCGACACCACGAGCACTCGATCGGATGGAACAACTGGAATACGTCCAACACACGTCGACTACTATGTAAACAAATTTATATTTGTACAGAGCGCAAAATTACGATGTTCCGGTGGATTTACAACGAGCAAAATTTAAAACAGGCGCACGGAACGGACAGTTTGTCGTTTGTCGTACACTAGCGCCAATCACGGCCGATGACGCGGATAATAAAATAGCGCAAAATAAAAAGTCTCACGCGTCAAGCTGATGAAACGATTGCACCAAAAATTGAACGCGTAATAATGCGACCACACGAATCGCTGGCGATTAACCGGACGCCGTATGTGGGCCGGCGTCACGAACCAAAAAAGTGGTTAACCGAATACGAAATCGCGCGACAGAAGGCGTGGCCGGAGAATTAAACGGCCGTACAGGGCCGATCGCACGACAAGATGAAAAACTGGACTGTAACGTCGCAACGGACGTCAGCCGGTCAGTCCGCTATAGTAGCACACCCAGGGGGGCTAACAGACTTAAGCCCCCAAAATGATTGACCTCTTAATATTTTTTAATTTTATTGGGTATCACTTTAAATTTTCATGTCAAAAAATTATTTACTCTTGAATAATTTTCATAAACAAATGTTCTTTCGGATTTTGCATATATTAAATAAATCTTATTAATATCTAAAAATAATTTTATTGCCCCCAAAAAAAATCCTGGGTGCGCCCTTGGTCCGCTATCTCACAACCTGACGGAGGCGAGAGGAAAACGGCCGCCACGAGGTGAAAATTCTTGAATGTTCTAATATCGTGCGGACTTTGAATCTCGAATCTCGAACAATTTGATTAAAAGTGTTCGCGCCTCATGCAGTTTCGAAATAACGCCTTTCCTTGACACGCCGACAAGGACAATTGCTCCATGGACAACAGCTGATCACTTCGTATGGTGGCAACACTGTTTATGCAGTGTACGCCGTTGACTCGGATGTCGCTGCTGTCGTTCGGCCGCTCTCAAATACGGACGCGCTAACACAGTATGTTTTTTACGTCTCAGCACATTCGTCGCCGATGTGCGCAAACGGACTTCTTGCCATCTTGAATGTGTTATTTAATTCGCTTCAAAACCAGTGGGCACTGCGCAAACTGATCGCTGCACTCGCTCAATTGCTCGAATGGTCCGTGCTGCTCCGCCGGCGAATATTCGACACGGCTACAATCACGTCTTGTTTACGTCTGCTAATAAAGCTCTGAAAATATAATTATTTGATTGCTACCTTAGAAAATGCCGACTTAATTAGCAAAATTATATTTTTAAACTGTTATACCTACATTTTATTATGTGATCAATGTCAAAATTTTTATTTATTTGAATTTAAATTTTGGATTGAACTTACTTGGAACTATTTAAAACATACCACAAAAAAAAATTATATACATATATCATATATGTGTATAAATATTCCAAACGGCTATATTGTCACATAATGTTTACGTGAAGAATAGTAAAAAAATGATATTTAAATTATCCTTAGTGTATATGAACAAAAAAAATTTTGGGTCACTTAAATTAGGTTACAAATAAGTTGTTTACATTTTAAACTAAAAACCATTAGAACACTTTTAATATTAAGTAATGTAATGGAATTTATTCCATTTAAATTAGATTATTGCGAACGCATACATTAATATTCGTGTTTACAGGTATGATTTAAAATATCTCGGAAAATCTAATATAACGGTTTTTATTCTAATTATATATATTTTACTAATATAGTATTATTCATTTATAACTTTAATGTATGAAAATTTGTCATTTTAATTTCCAGGAAAGAAAACTCAGACATTTGTGATTTAATATATTAAAAGAATTTAATGCACTGAAAAATATAATTATTAATTGATACTCTTACAAATGTCACTGTAATTCACTTTGGCGACATTCACAACATCCCTCGGCTCGCTACATTTTTTAACCATTAATGCTTATAATATTTCATTGTAACACTATAAATCTTTATGTAATTTATTGGTTAAATATCATTTTTATAAATAAAACAATTGCATACAATTTATAAAATTTCGTAATCATTTGTGTTTCAATGAAAAAACATTTTTTTATATTGTATATCGAATAGAATTAAATTATTGAAATAAAATCATTGTTGACATTTCAAAATGCTGATATAATTGGCAAATTTGTTATCGGTAGTTTATTTTCAATTGCAGAACAAAATTTATCGCAAAATTACAGCTGTCATTTTTAACTGTTCTTTATATTATAAACTATGGGAAAAATAAAATAATAAAATAAAAATTCCTAACGAGAAGTTTATTATAAAGTTATGAAAATATTGAAAGGTGTAAAAAACATAAAAATATTCGCCTTATGTGTATGATAACCAAGTGTAATTTGAATAAAAAAAAACTGAGAGTGTCACGGGCGACACTCGGAAGATGTGAATACATATATATATAAGCTTAGAAATATAAATTTATTATGTAGAATTTGAAGTAAATATTCTTCATTTAAAACACGTGCTTTTATATTACTTGTAGGATAGGATTGAAAGTTTTTAAGATTTATATTTGTTTAAATTTCATTTTTCAGAAAACAAAGATATATTCAATTAAATTATATATTTTGAATAAAGTGAAATTTATAGTTAATAAATATAACTATAATAGTATAAATAAGTTATTATGAAATATACGACAAAATTTTCTTATTTGAATTTGAATATTGAATTAAACTTACATTGTTCTACTTCTTCTATAATACAAAAAATAATTTTTTTGTTATAAATATCATTTAGAAACGTTAAGCGTTTAAGAAATTATATAAATTTCTCTTTATTTCAGTTAATTTACTAAAACTGTTGTACGTGGATATAGATTGTGAACGGAACCCATGCGATCTTAGTCAATTTACTCCACAAGATAATACAATTTATATTTTTAAAGTTTCAAACTATTATTGACATCGACTTGTATACAATAATGAATGGCGAAGGAAAATGAATTCATATAAATTGTCCTAATATGTGTAAGAATTGAACGAATTTATAGGATCACAAACAACCAATATTAAATTAATTATACACATTTTATAGTTTTAGATTACACTTACCAGGTGCTGAAAAGTGTACACAGTTTGAATAAGTATTTAAAATATTTAAAACTCCAAAAGGTGTGTATACATTATATTTTATTAAAAGTCTAATGAATTATAAAAGTTATTTATATGTGTTTCAGAACTAAGTTTATTTAGCATCACCAATTATACATAAATCTTATATTTATTTAGACATATAAAATCATTAAATGCCTAATATATCATGATATTTTCGGTTTGAAACAATTTAATGATATTTGTATAATTTATTTGACATCTAAATTCCGAGGACAAGAAAATTTTTGTTGCATATGGGGTTTGATTTTAGAAAATTTAAAGCATTGAAAATAAATAAGAAATGGACTATGGGAATGCTAATTTATTAAAAATTTCTAACGAGCAGTTTATCATAAATTTATGAAATATTAAAGGGGTCAATAAAATATAAATTTTCTCCATATGTATATGAGTATATGAGCACCAAGTGCAATTTGAATAAAATAAATAAATTAATAACTTAATTGTACAAATTTAACCCGAATAGCATAAGAACATGTTAAATGTCAAAATAATATGTAAGCTAAATCGCTAATGGGGTTCTCTAAAAGGTGACCTCGCTAACTCGCATCCGTATTTACATGATTAGGCACGAATGGGTACAAGAGAATATTATTGAAAAGAAAAATTAATATTTTCTGAAGGAGTCGCAAATGGCAGACACTTTATAGTACAATATTTTATGAACGATAACTATATATCCAAGACATACGTGTACAAAATAAATATATGTATAATAAATAATAAATAATAAATAATAATAAATAATAAATATATGTATAATAAATAATAAATAATAAATAATAAAATATAGACAAAATTAAAAAATAAAAAATAAATTAATAAAAAATAAAAAGGATATGTAAACAAAAATTAAAATTGAAATTAATACTGTGAATAATAAAAATCTGGTATGTATATATATATATATATATATATATATATATATATAAATAATATATACATACATATAAATAAATTTATATTTAATATATATTATATTGCCAATGAGATTATTAAAAATGAAATAAAAAATTTAATGTTGTTGTATAAAGAAGTTTATTTCGACTGGTTTCGATTAAAGTCATCATCAGGTAATTTATACCTGATGATGAATTTTATACAACAACATTATATTTTTTATTTCATTTTTATGTAATACTCATTAGCAGTATAGTATATTTAAGTATACATTTATTTATATGTATGTAAATTTATTATTTATTGTTTTATATATATATACATATACAGATTTTGTATAATTATAATTTATAATGATATAATGATAATAATTATCACAATCTGTTTAACACGGATCTATTTCCTAAAAGACCAAAAAGGGGTTTATGCATACTTAAATATTTATAAATCAAAAGGGGAATGATAATAAATATCTACGGTTAACCACGTCTGTGAACAATTTTCCACACTCGCATAAATGTTGATGATGATGATAATAATAATAATAATAATAATAATAATAATAATAATAATAATAATAATAATAATAATAATAATAATAATAATAATAATAATAATAATAATAATAATAATAATAATAATAATAATAATAATAATAATAATAATAATAATAATAATAATAATAATAATAATAATAATAATAATACGATTAACACATAATAATCCCAATAATGATATTGACAAATAATAAAAGCGTCACGTGTTAGGCGTTGTCGTATGGGACTTCAGGAGGCTGTGGATCGATGGCAATGGCTGATGACGATGAAGGCAAATCCCACGAATAAATGTTACTTGAAAATCAAGCAGTCAGCAGTTGCGTATAATAACTACCGCGTACGAAGTCGGACAACGAAAAAGACGCACGCGGTCCTACGGACACACGGTTCTACGAGTATAATAAAACACTCGCTATATACGACATGTATTAACACAGAATACATGGTATCTATGCTATGAAAGGACCAAATGTAGCAGGAAATTGTAACGCCAAACATAACGATCCGTTCCATGGTCCGCATACTAATATTGCTACATAAAATTGTATAATGAATGTATTGAATAAATGAAAAACAAAATAAAATATTGAATACTAGTTTTTATTGTTGAAAAAATCAGTTAAATCAGTTAACTAAATTGCAGTATAATATCTTTGATCAAAATATGTCAACGGATGTTATTTTCAACCGTCAAGGTCCCCCATTTTCAATGTACTGGAACACAGGGAGTGTCGTGGGCCTGATAATATATTGGTTGAAAAAGCCCTGAAAAATATAATTACGTATTTGATTGCTACCTTGGAAAATGCCGAATTAATTAGCAAAATTATATTTTTAAACTATTATACCTATATTTTATTATGTGATCAATGTCAAAATTGTTATTTATTTGAATTTAAATTTTGGATTTAACTTACTTGGAACTATTTAAAACATATCACAAAAAAAAATTATATACATAGATCATATATGTGTATAAATATTCCAAACGGCCAGATTGTCACAAAATGTTTACGTGAGGAATAGTAAAAAAATGTTATATTAAAGTTATCCTTAGTGTATATGAACAGAAAAAATTTTGGTTTACTGAAATTAAGTTACAAATAAGTTGTATAATTTATTGGTTACATGTCAATTTGTATAAATTAAAACAATAGCATACAATTTATAAAATTTCGTAATTATTTGTGTTTCAATGAAAAAACATTTTTTATATTGTATATCGAATAGAATTAAATTATTGAAATAAAATTATTGTTGGCATTTCAAAATGCTGATATAATTGGCAAATTTTTTATCGGTAGTTTATTTTCAATTGCAGAACAAAATTTATCTCAAAATTACAGCTGTCATTTTTAACTGTTCTTTATATTATAAACTATGGGAAAAATAAAATACTAAAATAAAAATTGCTAACGAGAAGTTTATTATAAAGTTATGAATATATTGAAAGGTATAAAAAACATATAAATATTCGCCTTATGTGTATAATGACCAAGTGTAATTTGAATAAAAAAAAACTGAGAGTGTCACACGCGACCCTTGGAAGATGTGAATATTCTTCATTTAAAACACGTGCTCTCATATTATTTGTAGGATAGGATTGAAAATTTTTAAGATAAAAATTTGTTCAAATTTCATTTTTCAGAAAACAAAGAGA
Source organism: Slavum lentiscoides (assembly GCA_032441835.1). Classification (NCBI taxonomy): domain Eukaryota; kingdom Metazoa; phylum Arthropoda; class Insecta; order Hemiptera; family Aphididae; genus Slavum; species Slavum lentiscoides. The sequence continues at coordinate 5,308,037 of CM063706.1, read as the reverse complement.
TATTCAATTAAATTATATATTTTGATTAAAATGAAAGTTATAGTTAATAAATATAACTATAGACTATAATAGTATAAATAAGTTATTTTTTATATATTTATATTAAGTTAATTTTTTAAAAAAATTTTTCTTATTTGAATTTGAATATTGAATTAAACTTACATTGTGCTATTTCTTCTATAACACAAAAAATAATTTTTTGTTATATATATCATTTAGAAACTTTAGGCGTTTAAGAAATAATATAAATGTCTCTTTATTTCAGTTAATTTACGTAAAACTGTTGTAAGTGGATCTTGATTTTGAACCGAACCCATGCGATTTTAGTCAATCCACTCCACAAGATAATAAAATTTATATTTTTCAAGTTTTAAAATATTATTTACAACAACATGTACACAATAATGAATGGCGAAGGAAAATAAATTCATACAAAATATCCTAATATGTGTAAGAATTGAACGAATTTATAGGATCACAAACAACCAATATTAAATTAATTATACACATTTTATAGTTTTAGATTACACTTACCATCTGCTGAAAAGTGTACACAGTTTGAATAAGTATTTAAAATATTTAAAACTCCAAAAGGTGTGTATACAATATACTTTATTAAAAGTCTAATGAATTATAAAAGTTATTAATATGTGTTTCAGAACTAAGTTTATTTAGCATCACAAATTATACATAAATCTTATATTTATTTAGACATAATATTGTTAAGTTCGGCTAGATGGCGTTGTCGAATGGTGAGTTGCCTTGCCCGTCAGCAGGGTTGTTAATTTTTTTTCGAGTGGCGACGACGGTCGAGTGTGGTTGTGCTATTTGTGTTCGGTGGTTTTTTTGTCGTTAATGCGTTGTATGCGAAATTGTAATATTTGTTTTTTTTTGTTTTTTTTTATAATCGCGAAGTGTGCTCTCGGTTTGTGAGAGCAGAGAAATCGTCTGTCGTAAACGTTTTAAGCTAAGTAAACCGTTGTTCAATTTGTGTGATATTTTAAACGAAATAAAACGTAATAAGCTCCTATAAACGTAGTCGTTTTACCTTGCTCGAGTGTGTCGGTTAACGTGGAAGTTAACAATATCATTAAATGCCTAATATATCATGATATTTTCGGTTTGAAACAATTTAATGATATTTGTATTATTTATTTGACATCTGAATTCCGAGGACAAGAAAATTTTTGTTGCATATGGGGGTTTGATTTTAGAAAAATTTAAAGCATTGAAAAATAAATATGAAATGGACTATGTGGAATGCTAATTTATTTAGCAAATTTATATTTAGAAAATATTTTCTAATTAAAATTATTTCAAACATCGCATATTAGAATTTGATATTTAGATTAGAGTTATTATAAATCATTAAAACATTAATTCATTAACATTAATTAAATCATTATAAATCTATAAAACTTAATGTAATTTATTGGTTTTATGTCAATCTATATAAATTAAAACAATGGCATACAATTTGTAAAATTTCTTAATCATTTGTTTATCAAAGAAAAGGATTAATTTTTATATATTGTATATCTAATAGAATTAAATTTATTGTTGACAATTGAAAATCATTATCATTATATATAATAAAACTAAGTTAATAAAATGTGCGTGCCGATAAAACTTAAAAAGGAGTCCCGGCACGATAAAGGGACTTAAATAGTGTGATAGCCCTTTATCCCCCCTCGAACAAGAAAGTTCCCGTTTTAACCTAAAGGGCGTGTTTTTAAAGATATAAGGGCTTTTGCAACTCTTTAACTTGGAAATTGTGTAGTGGCGCCATCTGTTGTCGATTATTTGGGTTGCATTTCGAAAGGCGCTGCGAGCAATTAAATTACATTTGTTACTATAATAAAGTTATTAAATTTTGTGTATTTATATAGCAGTAGTGGAGTTAAAGCGACATAATTTTAGTTATTCAAATTAGTTCTGAAAACATTTTTAAATTTAAGTTTTTAAATTTCGCGCCTTTACTATGAATGCTACAGCTGCAGAACCTATTGTTACCATAACATTTTGCTGTGAAAATCCGTTCCAAATCCGCACGCCGCGAATCCGTTCGTTCCGAATCCGTCCGCCACGAATACGATTTCCGCGAAAAATGAAAACTCATTTTTGATCGACGTTTTCACATCCGCAGCCGCAATCGCAAACATCCGTTTACCCAGTTTCTGGCGTCACTCACCGCAGCAATGGTTTACCCATGCGGAAGCCATTTTCCACAACCAACGCGTAAGAGCTGATCTCGTCCGCGTAAACCATGTACTTATACATTTACTTACAAATATCTTAGATTATTAATAATTTGTAATATGAAAAAGAATTATTCTATTCCGAATACTATTTAGCAGATTATAACAAAGTACATATTACGATTTGAAATTTAAACTGTTTAAAATATACGAGAACAGAGTGCTAGTATTATAATATTACTGCGCTTAGATGTTCCTTGTGCTGTTCTACGGATTCTGAAAAAATCAATATGTCATTTATGTACGCTACTGTAAATGGCACGTCCTGGATAACTTCGTTTATGAACCTTTGGAAGGTTTGTGCACTATTTCTGAGTCCATAGGGCATTTTTAAAAATTCAAAACTGCCAAATTGTGTTATTATTGCAGTCTTGAAAATATCTTCTTCAGCCATTTTTATTTGATTGAAGGCTTTTTCCAGGCTCAGTCTTGAGAAAACTTTTGTTATAAAGTTGGATATTGTTACGGAGCAAGAAGTAAAAAGGCCCTTTTCAGGGCCAACACATAACAAAGAAATGAAAACCGATGTTTACTAGTCGGTACGTTCGCGTGACCGACACTGGCAACGGGAAAGCACGCACGCGCAACATTTCCGACAACGCGGCACAACGGCGGGCGGTGATTGGTCGACCAATGACGAGAGCTCAGCCGTCCGAAAACTGATATATATAGAGGACGAAAAAAACAAATCAGTCACTCCAATTTTCAAGCAGCTGTCAGTATCTACAAACTACGAACCAGCCGCTTGAAGGGAAACAAACCGTCGATTTCAACACCAGTGTCCAGCAGTCGGATTAACCGTCTACAAAAACTAAACCGATCGCCAACGACGAAGCAGCCACGACAACACGCCCGGTCGATCAACATTTACAGCCGGCGTACCGGATTTCAACAGCCACGAGCGGACAACCAGGAGCCCGGCGACCGACCACTTCATTCAATATCCCGAGAACCGACGCACGAATAGACCGAAAACCCGACGAGCCGCGGAGGATAACTCTTTGAGCGCAGATGCACGTCGACGACAACTTAAAACGGTCCTTTTCAGGACCACCCCGGATTCTTGGCAACTCCGTACGCAACCCTAAAACGGTCCTTTTCAGGACCAACCACACCACATAAGTTACGTACGGTCACTTATTTAAGTTGTACCTCCCCGGATTCGTTTCACTCAGGCCAGCTACTGACATCAGTGAGCATCCCGAGTGAAAAATCCGCCAACCCCAAAAAATTGTAACGACCATAGGTCGAGTTTTCCGAATAATCCACACATTATATTAGGGAGGTCTCGCCGACCAATTCTGGACATCGGATCAGGTCAAGCTGCTTATTTAAGCCTCGCTGCCTGACACCGACTCCGGCTCTCCCACAATTAATGTAAATCTATCTGTTAAACGATTGTAAATATACGACACATAATACCATGAACTAAGTGTAACTCATTTACGTGACGGGTGAATCAAGCTCGGATAGCCCCGTCTCAACTGGCGCCCAACAATAGCAGAAACTGACGACCAAAACATCGGAGCAAGTCAATCGGAACCGGCCAATAAATCATGGCGAAAATGCAGGAAATAATTAAAAGAATCGAAGAACTAGAAAGAGAAAACGGTGAGTTAAAGCATCAAAATGAAGAACTGTGGCAAACGATTAAATAAATAAGAAACGATCATGACGACAAATACAACGAGTTAAAACAAACATTGAATGAAAGTGAAAACAACCTCATGATTGAAAGCGCAAAACGAGAAGCAAACGAACGGATTACAAACAATGAAATACAGAAGATAAAAGAAGTTCAAAATAGATCACCAACAAATATAAATATACCGCAAATAGATAGACAAAACACAGTAGAAATGACTATGCCAACATTCTTTGGAAATGAAAGAGATCAACATCCAAAAACATTTATAAAAGAGTTAGAAAGATATATAACGCATCGAAAGATAAACGAACAGGATAAAATGATTATAGTCGAAAACAGTTTAAGGCAGAAAGCGGCTACATGGTACAATATGATCAATGATGCAACACTAAAGATAGATGAGTTCAAAAGTATGTTTTTGAAACATTTCTTTTCTGAAAGACATCAATGGGACACATTTATAAAATGTACTGAAGCAGGGAAAAAGTCCATTTACAGCGGATAACAAGAGCATTTTTATCATTGTATGAATGAACTAAAACACTTACACTCCCCAAAAATAACAGAAGAGCAAGGTATCAAATTGGTATTAAAACATTTCCCACTAGCAGTTCATGCTTATGTACAGCCATATAAAGAAAAGAAATTCCTGGAGATATGGGAAAAACTTGGAGAAATTGAACATAAAAAAAAAGAAAAACAACCACAAAATAGTTACATATCGGATCATAACATGAACACAAGAGGAAATACGCCAAACCATACACAGAGAAATATACAAAATAATACCAACCAAAAGATATACCAAAAATCAAGAGTACAACAGATTACAAAAAACGAGGAAGAAAACCCAGAATCAGACCTGGAAAACGAAATAGAACAGCCAAAAAACGAACTACAGGGAGTTGGAGAAATGATCAACTCACAACAATAAACACCCTAGGATCAAACCCAGCCATACGACAAATAATATGTAAAGATAATATAGAAATAACCAACGCTAGAGAATTATGTAAAGACGAAGAATACGATTATATACAAAAGGAAACAATAATTCACGAATGCCCAGCAATAAAAGCGAAAATAGAAAATAAAGATATAAAATTATTAATAGACACGGGAGCAGAAATAACTGTAATATCAGACCGTATTTACAACAAGATAGTAGAAATCAATAAAAATATACCAGTATTACCTATATCAGGCCTAACGATACACGGAGCAATAAGAGAAAAAACAACAAAGATTAAGAAACAAGTACTAGCAACACTCACAGTAAACAAACAAGTAATACTCACTACATTTATAATAGTTGAGGAATTAAATGAAGAAGGCATTTTGGGAAGTGATTTTCTAGATACACATAAGACAATCATAAATTACGAAACGAAATTAGTAACCTTTTATTTAACAGAAATAACAGAAGACCCATTTGTAAGAACTGACAAAGTACAAAGAAGTATAAAATCAACAACAGCAAATATAATTAAAGAACCGATAGAACAAACCAAGATAAAACATATACCACAAAAAAATCAGAGACAACTAGACGAACTCATAGATGAGTTTGAGAATATATTCAGACCAGAACCCGGATTAGTAAAAGGGTACACATGTAAGATACAACTTAAAACAACAGAGCCAATAAATCAAAGACCGTATCCGATACCAGTAAAGAAAGTAGAAGCAGTAGAAAAAGAGATATCAAGAATGTTAGAATTAGACATCATAGAACGAGCAAGATCTCCATACTCCATACCCATAATACCGGTTTTTAAAAAAAACGGGGAAGTGAGGTTATGCTTAGACGCTAGAAAGTTGAACCAACAAATTATACCAGACAGGGAATGTCCAACATCAATCGAAACAATACTAACAAGATGCAAAAAGGTAAAAGTTATTAGCTTGTTAGATTTGCGAAGTGGATATTGGCAAGTACCATTAGAAAAAGAGAGCAGACACCCATGTTCATTTTTAATAAACGGACGAAATTATTCATTTAAGCGAATGCCGTTTGGGTTAGTCACAAGTGGAGCAGAATTCCAAAAATGCATGGATTTTGTTCTAGGACCCATTATACACGACTTTGTCCTAACATATATAGACGATATAATAATAATGTCAGAAAGCACAGAAGAACACTATGACCATCTACGACAGGTGTTTGAAAGATTCAAGAATCATAACATAACGATAAACAGAGAAAATCACAATTTTCTTACAGCAGTAAAATTCCTGGGCCATATAATCACCACAACAGGAATAACTATGGACCCAGAAAAAATAGAGACAATAAAGAAATTTAAGACACCCGCAAATAAAAAAGATGTACAAAGCTATTTAGGATTCCTGAACTTCTATCGAAAATATATTGGAGATTTTTCCAAGATAATATTACCAATGATCGAACTGACACGGAAAGAAAAACAATGGATATGGTTAAAAGAACACCAACAAGCATTTAAAGAATCAAAGGAAGCTTTCTTGAAGGACATTATGATTGAATTCCCAGACTTCTCAAAACCGATATATCTAAATACAGATGCTCCTAACATAGCCATTGGCGGGGAAATATTTCAGAAATTGGAGCAGAATGAACATGCAACACTGGGGTTTGCAAGTAGAATCTTAAAACCGGCAGAAACAAGATACACGACCACGGAAATCGAAGCACTGGCATTAGTATATTGCTGCACTAAATTTCGACAATACCTAATCGGCAGTAAGGTAATAGTAATGACAGATCATCACGCACTGACATTTTTAAAACAAACAAGACTGACAGGAGGAAGACTAACCAGATGGACGTTAGCACTTCAAGAATATGATATGGAAATCATATTCATACCGGGAAACCAAAACACGGGAGCAGACGTGATATCTAGATACCCCAGAGAAGGGGAGGACAGGACAGAACCAAAAATAACAATAGCAACCTTGGCAGCAACAGAATATTGTAAAGAAATGAAAAATAAGATAAAAAACATAGCGAAAGAACAAGAACAGGATGAGAGAATAAATAAATTAAAGAAGAAAATACAAAACAAAGAAACAAGTCATGCAACGATACACAAGGGTGTAGTATTCACAAGAGAAAACGAGAAAGAGACGTGGAAAGTTGTTATATTACAAGAAATGATAAGAGATATCATAAAAGAAACACACAGAATATATGGACATCCAGGAAGATACAAAACAATACACGCGTTAAGAGAAACATGCACATTCAAAAATATGCATAGAAATACAGCAAGAATAGTAAAAACATGTGACATGTGCCAGAAATCGAAACCAATAAATTATAATTCTAGTGGACCACGAAAATCACACAAACCAGAAGACATACTAGAGTTGGCATCAATTTAATGGGTCCATTACCAACAGGAAGAGGAGGAGTCCGATACATCTTAGCGATATTAGACACATTTTCAAAATATATCAAACTATACGCAATAAAACGAGCCACAACAGTAACAATCATAAACAAATTGGAAAACGATTATATAAAATCCGAAGGAAGACCCAAAAGCGTATTAACTGACAATGGAACGCAATTCACGTCAAAACTGTGGAGAAAAAAGATGATAGAATTAAAGATAGAGGCAAAATTCACAACAACATACCACCCACAGTCGAACCCCGTGGAGAGGTATAATCGAGAAATTGGAAGACTATTAAGAACATATTGCCATGAGCAACACACGTTATGGCCAACGTTTTTAACAAACATAGAACGATGGATGAACCAACTAAGATCAGAAATAACGGAAATCACACCAGAAGTATTAATGTGGGGAAACAAAACAAAAAGTGATATAGAAAAAATGATAGAATACCCACAACAACCAGGCCCAACCGACAGGAGTGAACTAATAGAAATAGCAAGCAAAAGAATTAGGAAGAAGGCATTAAACGGAGAAAAACGAACAAACGCGGATAAAAAATACATACAAAACACAGTAGGACAAAAGGTATTAATAAAAAATCATATGTTATCGAACGCATCAGAAAAGGAGATAAGAAAACTTTTCAACATATACTTGGGACCGTACATAGTCACTAAAATAATAAGCGACAACACTATTGTAATTCAAAACCTAGACACAAGGAGTACAGAGATAATAAACGTATCAAATGTACGACCTTACTATATTGAAAACGAGTAACACAAACCAAAGCTTATATAGGAGTGAATCGGGACACTCCAACAAACCACAACAACAGAAAATTAACAAATCAAAACACGAAGAAACAAGTAAATAATATAACAACCAATCAAAAGAAAACGAGAAGAAATAGGATATAAGTTTTCAATAACCAATAAAAACACAGAAAACAAGAAAGAATAATATATAAATAAAGACGAAAATCATTAGAAAATCAATGATGATTAATGATTGAGAAAATCAATAGACATCAGTCAACATGGAAAAATACGAAGAAGCAAAGAGAAAAGCAGCAGAGGAAAGAAGAAAACGATGCACAGATCAAGAAGAGGAAAATCAGAAAGGATTAGCATCTATAAGGGCAGTAAAAGTCAGGAAAACGGAAAGCATGGAAGAACAACAGAGACGAGAAAAAAACCACAAAAAACACATCCATAATAGCATGGGTAGTTGAAGTCAACAGAGCAAGACACATATTGTCTAAACAAACAACGGAACAGTGGAATCAACCGTATGATTGGAGATTTGTTAATCAAAAAACATTACACAAATACATACCTTTTGAAAACCCACAAATTAACCTCACTCAAGCATTTCAATACATCATAGAGAAATTACAACCGTTTGGACTACCGAAGACAACTGAAAAGTTATACTCATTAGAGACACCTATTTGGTATATGAGCAAAAATCAACTAAGGAATGCATTGTACAAGGCAGCATTAACCAGGAGGAACGCGCTGGCAGCAGGCAACAATAAGAACTTGAAACCCCATATTAGTGCCTAAACGCGGTCACAAGTTCGGGGGGGGAGACTGTTACGGAGCAAGAAGTAAAAAGGCCCTTTTCAGGGCCAACACATAACAAAGAAATGAAAACCGATGTTTACTAGTCGGTACGTTCGCGTGACCGACACTGGCAACGGGAAAGCACGCACGCGCAACATTTCCGACAACGCTGCACAACGGCGGGCGGTGATTGGTCGACCAATGACGAGAGCTCAGCCATCCGAAAACTGATATATAATATAGAGGACGAAAAAAACAAATCAGTCATCAACAGTCAGCCGACGCTGTATCTAACGCACAGCAGAAGTCAAGATCTTCAAGTCAATCTTCAGTGGTCGTCCAATTGTCAACTGCAAATGTCAATCTTCATCACACAGTTCAAACATCAACAACAAGCAATCTAACAAGAAGTCAGAAAAACGAAGATCACTCAAACAAGACAGTTCACGTATACAATCCTCTCCCTCAGGGAACACGTCGAGGTCGGTTGGTCGCTTACTTAATTCTCACCAACCGCCTCTGCGGTTCACCTTTCCGAGGTCGATTAGTCACTTACGTAAGTCTCACTAATCGTCTCACTCCCTCCACAATCCAAACCCATTCAACCACCTCACTAGACGCCAAGGTCTAGTCAAACGCATTAAAACAGTCCTTTTCAGGACTTTCCCCCCCACCATCCCACGAAAAGGCCACGCTATTGCAAGACAGCCCGGCCAAACATATCGAACCAACGATGTCCAAACGGCACCGCAAGATCTCGCCAGGACAAAACTCCGCTAAAAAGAAGGAACGCAAGATCGAAGACGCTCCTCCGACCGAACCACCGGAGTCAAACGATGCAGAACACTCTGACTCCGACATGTCTTTCACTAGCAACAAATCCACTAAAAATCAACAAAAAGAATCCAGCAACATCGACGAACAGCACCCGAACTCAGAAGAAAAAATCGCGAGAATTAAAATACCACCGATAATCCTACTAGGCGCAGACTGGAGAAAAGTCGCTGGAAAACTGATGGCTACAATCCCAGAAGACACTCTCCAAGCAAAAGCCTTCGGGACAGACTCCGTGAAAATTCAATGTGTAGACACTGAACTCTTCCGTATTGTGCAAAAATATTTCACAAAAACAAAAACAGATTTTCATACATTCAGCTTACCCGAAGAACGGTCACTAAAAATAGTAATAAAAGGACTCATGAAAAGCATCAAAGAACAGGAAATTTTCGACGAATTATCGAATTTAGGATACGAAATTCTAAATGTCAGATAATTTGGCAAACCAGAAAACAGACTTCCTATTTATATGGTCACACTCAAAAACACACCTCACAACAAAGGTATATTCACCCTCCACAGCCTGTTCTACATAGCAATCAAAGTCGAAAGGTACAAATCCAATACTCCGGCACAGTGCTTTAACTGCCAGAGGTTTGGTCACTCAAGCCTGCACTGCGGTTTCGCACCCAGATGCGTTAAATGTGCTGGCCCTCACCGGGCAAACCATTGCGCAAAGCACCCTGAAGAAGAACCCAAATGCACAAACTGTGACGGGAACCACACAGCAAACTACAAAAAATGCCCAGCTATCCTACAAGCAATCGCAGCCAAACGTCCATTCAGAAATCATAACGCAAAATCAACTCACCTCAACTCCGACAACTCTACAACAATCCACTCAACGATAGAAACACCATCAAACCTCAATCAAGAACAAACAAATAAAACCTCCTACGCAGACACAGTCAAAGTCAACCACAAACCCGCTTTCAATGTACAATCTATTGCAGATCAACTCCAAAACCTCTTGCTAAACATCAACAAAGACACAACAGATGTCAAAGATGCACTCATTGCAACAATAAGCGCCTTCCTCCCTCTCATTTTAAACTTCCATGAATAACACACGCATACTTTTTTGGAACTGCCAAGGCGTTTTCCAAAAACGCCTTGAACTCCTACGTCTAGCTCAGGACAAGAAAATAGACATAATACTTCTAAACGAAACGCATCTCACAAAATCCAAAAAACTCAAACTCCCCAATTTCTTTACATACGCAACAAACAGACCTCAAACTCAAAATCGTCCGCCCAGGGGAGGCACAGCTATCTTGATTCATAGAAGGTACATACATTACCAAGTACACATAACCACGCTATCACTAGAAAATACAACAATTCACGTCCAGATGGGGAACGAAGAACTGAGAATTGCAGCCGTCTACAAGAGACCACAAAACATCCTCAACACTGAAGACATCAAACATATCCTAGACTCACACAACAAAACAATAATAGCAGGCGATCTCAATGCCAAACACACGATTTGGAATAGCAGACTAACAAACACAGCTGGATACTCTCTCGAACAATACCTGTACACCAGAACAGACTCAACCGTTGCAGCACCGTCGTCGCCAACGCATTACCCGAACAACGCAAGCCACAGGCCCGACGTGCTTGACATAGCGATAATGAAAACAGGTAATCTACAATATGACCTAGAGAATCTCACAGAAGAACTTTCATCAGACCACACACCAGTTCTACTCGATGTACAAGCGCGGACAGCACAAATCTCACCACGATTACCAATGAAAAATGTAAACTGGCTCAAATACGAAGAAGAACTAAAGGAGGCCATCATAATCAATCCAAATGTCTCGACCAGAGAACTCATAGACAATGCGATAAAAAATCTGTCCCTAACCATCAGTCAAACAGTTAAAAACAACACAATAACCTTCACTCAACCAGACCCAAAACACGACCTACCAAGGAACATCCAGATGGAAATATCACTTAAAAGACGACTTCGTTCCAAATGGCAACGGACGAGAGATCCAATATACAAAACAGCATTCAACCGACAAACAACTTTAGTCAAAGAACTAATCCAGGCACACAACGAAGAAAACTGGTCTAACTTACTCGCATCATTAGAACCATGTTCAAACGGCTGGACAAAACTGTTCAAACTAAACAGGGCACTTACCAGAAAGAAAACCGCAGAAAGTCCACTCCTCGACTCCTCAAACTCCCTAACGTATGGCGCAAAATCAAAAGCGGAAATCTTCGCCTCAGCTATGGAGGATCAGTTCAAAACGCCACCATCAAATGAACCAAACAAAACAGAAAAGCTAGTGCAAGAAACATTAGAAGAACATGCAAGCCGACAATACCAAAAAACAATCTTCTTTTCTCCATCAGAAATCTGGAACAAAATTCGAAAGCTACCTAGAAGAAAAGCACCTGGTCCTGACGGAATCACAAACAGCGCACTCAAACACAGCGCGGAAAAAGTTGTAACACAACTAACACACATCTACAACGGATGTATCCGTTTAGAATATTTTCCAGAAGCATGGAAGACGGCAACATTGATAATGCTCCCGAAATCGGGAAAAGATACTAAACAACCTAACAACTACAGACCCATCGCACTCCTGAACACCATGTCCAAAGTGCTTGAATCACTACTCTTATCCAGATTACAACTTTCAGTCAAAACACGGCCAGAACAATTCGGCTTTCGAGCGGAACACAGCACTACTGCTCAACTAGTAAACGTCATCGACGAAATAACCAACAATTTAAACAAAACAAGAAAAACCGCAGTAGCACTACTTGACATCGAAAAAGCTTTTGAACTTTTACTAATCAAAACAGGAGTACCCAACCAGCTCACCAACATGCTCAGTTCATTCCTAGAAAACAGAAATTTTCACGTGAGAGTAGACGACAAAACCTCAAGCCCCAGAAAAATATCCGCCGGCGTGCCTCAAGGATCCAGTCTCTCCCCACAGCTCTTTTCCATTTACATTAATGACATGCCTCACCACCCAAAATCCAAGATAGCCTTATTCGCAGACGACACGCTGATTTACGCATCCAGCGATTCCAACAATCATGCATCTAAAAAACTACAAGAACATATAGACCTCATAGTCTCCTGGTACAAAACATGGAAAATCACGATAAATGCACAAAAAACAAAAACAATCCTGTTCTCAAATAAAACAACATTAGATACAACAAAAATCAAAATCCACGGAACACCAATCAAATGGGCATACAGCATAAAATACCTCGGAATCCAGATAGACAGAACTCTAAAATTTGCAAAACAGGTCAACTACACCACAAATAAAGCCAAAGCAGCCACAGCAATGCTCTTCCCAGTAATAAACAAAAGAAGTCCCCTATCAACAGTCATCAAACTACACATATACAAAATGTACATAAAACCAATACTCACCTACGCGGCTCCAGCCTGGGTAGCCAACATTTCAGAAACAAGCTGGAACAAACTAGAGAGAATTCAAACGACTGCACTGAGAATGATAACAAAAAGCGAATTCTTTGTAAACAACGAAACCATTAGAAAATCTGCAAGACTTCAAACAATAAGAAAATCAATAACAGAAGACAAAAAGAAACTGATCGAAAAACTCCGGAACTCAAAACACTTACACCTATCAGATATAGTAAACCGGCAAGCAACTAAAGAACGTTTCAAAATGAGGCCATTAACTTAACGACAAAAGAAACAACAAAAACATAACAAACTCCTAATATAAAAAAAAAAAAAAAAAAACATCAAACACCCTGGAAGAGGCCCAAGCCTGAAACAGAGGTAAAACCACACCAGCACAGCAGCAGCAGCACAAATCAGTCACTCCAATTTTCAAGCAGCTGTCAGTATCTACGAACTACGAACCAGCCGCTTGAAGGGAAACAAACCGTCGATTTCAACACCAGTGTCCAGCAGTCGGATTAACCGTCTACAAAAACTAAACCGATCGCCAACGACGAAGCAGCCACGACAACACGCCCGGTCGATCAACATTTACAGCCGGCGTACCGGATTTCAACAGCCACGAGCGGACAACCAGGAGCCCGGCGACCGACCACTTCATTCAATATCCCGAGAACCGACGCACGAATAGACCGAAAACCCGACGAGCCGCGGAGGATAACTCTTTGAGCGCAGATGCACGTCGACGACAACTTAAAACGGTCCTTTCAGGACCACCCGGATTCTTGGCAACTCCGTACGCAACCCTAAAACGGTCCTTTTCAGGACCAACCACACCACATAAGTTACGTACGGTCACTTATTTAAGTTGTACCTCCCCGGATTCGTTTCACTCAGGCCAGCTACTGACATCAGTGAGCATCCCGAGTGAAAAATCCGCCAACCCCAAAAAATTGTAACGACCATAGGTCGAGTTTTCCGAATAATCCACACATTATATTAGGGAGGTCTCGCCGACCAATTCTGGACATCGGATCAGGTCAAGCTGCTTATTTAAGCCTCGCTGCCTGACACCGACTCCGGCTCTCCCACAATTAATGTAAATCTATCTGTTAAACGATTGTAAATATACGACACATAATACCATGAACTAAGTGTAACTCATTTACGTGACGGGTGAATCAAGCTCGGATAGCCCCGTCTCAATATTAACATCATGAATGTGTGGTAGGGGATACCGGTCTGAAACAGTTATTCTGTTAAGTGCTCTGTAGTCCCCACAAGGTCTCCACTGATCGTTTAATTTTTTTTACCATGACGAGTGGGCTGTTCCAAGGTGAGTTTGATGGGCGACAAACTCCTGCTTGACACATTCTTTTGAATTCCTGCTTGGTTACTTGTAATTTTTCTAGTGATAATCTTTCGGGCTTTGGCTGTTACTGAAGGTCCGATTGTCTGTATAAAATAAACAGCACAGTGTTTTGAGTTATGTTGATGTGTTGGGCTGATGATTTTAATGTATTTTTTTAATATGTCTGAATATGTTGTGTCATGTTTGATTAGTAAAACACCTTTAATATTGTCGTCTGTCGTGGACGGGGTAATTAATGGTGTTGTAAGATGTGTAACGCCGTCTTCAAGAAGTTGTTTGCGTTTGAGGTTAATTTGTAAGTTGAAGTGTGCTAAGAAGTCTGCTCCTAGAATGCAACGAGTTACATCTGCTATTATGAATGTGTAACGGAATTGTCTACGAAGTCCTAGGTCTAAATCCATTATTCGCTCTCAGTATGTCTTTGTGGTTTGATTACTTGCAGTATTAAGTACATGAGTTGAAATATTGGACTTATCAGCTTTATTAGGCTTCACTATTGAAATTTCAGCTCCGCTGTCGACTAAAATTTTTTGTTTGGTTTTTTGGTCCATTACTTCTAAACAGCAAGAGCCCCTCCCTGTCTCAATTGCAGGCACGGAGGGCGTTTCTAGTTTTCCGTCTTGTTTGAGGGTTTTTCTGAAGACCATTTACATGGTTTAACACATTTTTGTGCTTTACCACGAAATTTATAATGGAAGTAGCATAATGGTCCGTCTGGCTTAAAACGAGTTCACGATTTTTAACGTGAGTGGCTCCGTGGATCCTTTTTTGTGAAAGTTCGTCCTCGCTGTAGTTGTAGTTCCTTAATTTGTTGTTGAAGGTCGACTATTTTCTCTTCTATATTATTTGGTTTGTATTGTTCTTGTATTAGGCTTACCGTATTTGAAGAGACGTCCACCACTCGATCGGCCATTTCCGCTAATTCGTCGACTGTTGCTGTTTATGGTGCTACTGCTAATACTATTTGGGCCTGATTAGGCAGACGTTGTAACCACATTTGTTTTAATAGGTGAAAAGGAGAATTTTGACCGGCTAATGATTTAATTTTTGACAACATTAATGAAGGTTTTTCGTCGCCTAACGAAATTCCAGAAATTAACTCCCGGAATTTTTCTTCGTCAAGTCTACCGTATACGCTAATAAACCTATCTTTTAAATGTTGATAAGAGTTGTCGGTATTATCCTGGTCTAAAATGTCACTTACTTTTCCGATTACGTCTTCGTCCAGCATGGTTAAAACATGGTCAAATTTGGTTTGAGACTTACATATATGTGATAGTCATCTAAATTGAGCTTCTGCTCTTTTGAACCAAGCAGCTGGATCACATTTCCAAAATGGTGGTAATTTTGCGCCGATTATGATGATTTCGTTTGCTGTATTTGGTGTCTCCTTGTCTCCCATTTTTCGCTTGTCGAGGTTACCACTTTAGTGTTTTATTATAATTATTAAATATAATAATAACACGAAAAAGTTTAAAACGAAAAAATGAAGACAATTTATTGCATTACTATTTACACTTACAAATAATTTACACACTATACTATAAGACACACTACATGTACTGAGCTACAACGATTACTACTCGTCTTACGGCGTTGTCGCGCCGCTATATATTATCTCGGAAAATTCTGGAAACTACTATACGATTCGTTATATCGAATATTCTCGAACAATCGTGCGTGTGTGTGTATTTTATGTTGCCTATCCTTATTGATATTTTAGTGAACACTATAGTGCTTATAAATAATATAATTCACAGGAGCAATTTTCTAAAAAAAATTTTTTTAGAAGGGAAAAAAATTAACAAATATTTTTTTTTACAATCTATTTTCAATTTTATGTCAACAAAATTTTCAACCCCTCCCTCCTAATGAAAATACCTGAGTACGCTTCTGCAAATAACCAATATTAAATTAATTGTACAGATTTTGAACCAAATATCATTAAGATACAATGATAAATAAATGTCACGTTTATTGCATTGGTTCCTGAATCTACTTACAAAATTATATTTAATCTATCTTATTTTTATTATAGAAAATATTTCCATTTTTTTCTTTCGAATTTGAATTTTTGAATATACATAACCCTCCCTAAATAACCCATACCATAAAAATAAAAATATTAATGCCCGTATGCATAGTCTACTATTTACGGGTCACTTAAATGGCTTAGGTGATACATAGCTATGGGACACATAACGGTTTTGTAACTGACACTTAAATTGTAATTGCATAGTTGAAATTTAAGTACATCATAGTTAAGTATTACCTAAACCGTTAATACATACTTTGAATTAATTTTTTCTTCCATGCTATTCAATAATATTTATGTTATTGATTAGGTATTTCACCGCTAAAAATTGAATTTATTATTATTACTAGCACATAGAAACTCGGGTTAAGGTGTGTAGTGAACCCGTGTAAACTCGGATTAAGGAATTGACCCTCATCGTGAGGGTTAATGAATATTGTAGCTTTTAGTTTACACGTTAGTTCTTTTACTTTAAAGCTATGGCACAGTGAAGGCGATTGGCGTTTTTGCGATGGCGACAGCAATTTTATTAAAACACAGTATAAATAGATATGGGTAACCCCATATAATGTGTTGCGTTTTGGACAAAATAGTTTGATATTCTGCGATTAATCGCTATCAAAATCTCATGTGTGTCGATTGTATCTGACAACGCAATACTGTCCCCATCGAAATCGCCAGTGAACATCGTGCGTTTACGGCCAGTTGTACAGTGCTCGTTTAAACTGTGTAGTTACGCTTCTCGTATACATATTAAACGTAAAACGTAGTAAATGTGATATTTCTGTTCGTCGTTATGACGTTATAGTAGGTACGCTCGTTATGGTCGTGCGATAGCGACCTTTTCACCGGCCGGCCCGGGTGCGTATAGTGCGTGCAGTAAGTCGATCGCAACCGCCTCGGAAACATAAAGATGAACCGAGTCTCGCCCGAAATGCGAATAAACAAAAAAAATTAATCTAAACGCCGTCGTTTCACGTTTTTAAATATCAGACCTATGACATCCGAATTAGTGCAATTTCGCCGTATCACTGTGATTATAACGATAAGCTTAATATAAGTATAACCTAAAGCCGGATTCCCACGACTACTTGACGAGTACCTATACGAGTATATTCGTATTCGTATACCAATATCGAATAATCGTGTATATATGGATAGCCAAATATACCATTCCGACGATTGGTGTTCTTGACGAATACAAAGTATCTCGTATGTATTGAAAATTAACCTGTATAGCTGTATACATCAAATAATCCTTTCCGTCGCGTAAATATTTCGGCAAATATTGTCATATTTTGTGGTCGAGTTGTGGGAACACTACCTACTACAGTTATTCGTTTACTGAAAAAACAATCTCTTTAACTGGTGTCGCTTTTACCGACAATCGATGGGTAGGTGGCTAATAAGTAACGAATATCGAGTAGGTAACGAATACGGTATACACCAGTTACGAATAAACGCCATTCCCACGACTCACGATGATACGCCAATAACGAATATTTGACAAGTATACCAGTCGTGAGAATGCAGCTTAACATATTACATAATTTTCATTTATCACTACCGTTTCAAAAAATTTATAAACGATAAATGATATTGAAAGATGCAAAATATAAATTTACGGGATGTTTAAGTGCCCGTGAATGACCACCTAATTTATGGGCTACTTTATGGAACAACTATCCCGTAATTATGACTG
Source organism: Slavum lentiscoides (assembly GCA_032441835.1). NCBI lineage: Eukaryota > Metazoa > Arthropoda > Insecta > Hemiptera > Aphididae > Slavum > Slavum lentiscoides. The sequence goes on along the minus strand of CM063706.1, from coordinate 5,289,810 downwards.
TGCAATGCAACTTTACGGGAATACTGTTATGTACCACTTAAAACTATTTAGGTGTTACTTAAAATGACTATGCATACGGGCATAAGTTATATTATAATATATTTTTGTACATAAATTAACAACAAAAACCGTTGAAAAAATACAATTTAACGAGCTGTATTATGGAAATACGGATGTGACTGTAAAAATTATATCTATTGAAAATTTCGGGAAAATTATACTATAATTGTGGATATTACACTTTGAGGTTATTTAGTACACTTTAAAATGTACTTACTCGCTTCTTTTGTTTCTGAAATTTTATGAAAATTATTAGGGAGTATTAAAATTAAAATTTTAGGAAAATAATATAGAATAATTGAAAAATATATGATAACAGAGTGGTAGTGTTATCGCAATTGGCGAATAGATCTTACAATGTTTTAAGTTAATGCAAATAACATTAAAAGTAAATAACTAAATTTCTAGGAAATGTAAATCCAAAACATATTGATTTAATATATTTTGCAAATTTAAAGCACTGATAAATAAATTATGGAAATTGCATTCATGTAAAATGTCAACATATTTCGCAAAATTATATATTTTAATTTATATTTTATTATGAGATATACTTCATTTTTTTTAAGTAGAATTTTGGACTATACATACCTGTTACTAAATAATCAACAACATGAAAAAGAAAATGTATATTTATCATATAGGAGTAGTATTTGTTGTTCACGCATATTAACAAAAGTCGTTGAACAATTACAATTAAGAATATAAAAGTGAATGCTGATGTAATAATAAATATCTTATTCTTAGATTATTAATAATTTGTAATATGAAAAGAATTATTCTACTCGTATTTCAAATATTATTTAGCAGATTAAAACAAAGTACATATTACGATTTGAAATTTAAGGAAAATGATATGAAAACTGTTGAAATATATATGAGAACTGAGTGCTAGTATTATCAAATCCGACTATTAAATTTGATGTTTTTTAACTTTAAAACATATATTATAAGAAATCGTCAAGTGTTTATAAAATAATATTTTTTGGGCTTCATTCCAGTTAAATCACATATAACTGTAGAGTTTAAATATAACTTCTGGATTAATCAATTTACATTATATGAAAAAAAATTAATGTATTAACAGCCCCAAACTGCCAGCTTATTACGACATTTTTAGATTTAAAATTGAAGAAAAATTTTTACTAAATGTATCATTGTGTATACAAAACTGAACATCTGTAGAGTAACAAATAATAAATTACCAATAAATTGTTTAAGTTTTAGACCAAAAACCATGAGAACAAGTTAATGTTATAGTTTACTTATTGAATTAGTTTTATTTAAATGAGACTATTGCAAAAGCCCATAGAATTAAACATGTTTATGGTTGGAAATATTTAGCAGTATTCTAACATAAGTATTGTGAAAATTAATTGTATATTTTTCTGTTCCTCATAATGACATTTGTAATATTAGCATAAACTTACAATATTCATTATTTTCCCAATCACATGAAAGAAAATTATTATATTTTGACATAGATTAGTAGGCATATGACAAGGATTATTATAGGCAGATTATATCGGATGTTTTACAATTTTTAATTTTAGGAAAAGAAAACAAATTTTTTTGCAAAACATGAGAACGGGACGCTAGTTATGTCACATCTGCAAATAAATTTTACATTTTATAATCATAAAGCAATAATATCATTAGATAACGTCAAGGGTTTCAGAAGTAATTAATATATTTTGGGATTTATTCGAGTTATACTAGAGAATAGCGTAGTATTTTAATTTGACATTTGGATTAATCAATTCATACCACGAGAGAAAAATATATATATTTAAAATTGCAAACGGTCATTATATAAAAGGTGTTTTTTATATTGAATCGTAAAGGATGTTGAAAATATATAAAATGTTCTTTTTATGTATGAGCATTGAATGAATTTTATAAGATCACAAATAATCAATATTAAATTAATTGTACGCGTTTTGAAACAAATATCATTAGGATACAAAGACAAATATATATGACGTTCATTGCTTATATTCCATATTCTATTTCCAATATTATATTTAATCTGTCTTATTTTTATTATGAAAAATATTTCCATTTTTCTTTTCAATTTGAATTTTCGATTATACATACTCTTTCCTAAAACACCCATCCCACAAAAAAAAATGTATATATTATAGTATATTTTGTATACAAATATTAACAACAAAAATCTTTGAAAAAATACAATTTGAATGGATATACCAATGTAATTGCAAAAAAAACATCGATTGAAAATTTCGGGTGAATTATAATATTATAATTGTGGATATTTCACTTTGAGATTATTTAATACACTTTAACAGTATTTTTACCGTTCCTCTTATTTCTTAATGACATTTCTTCTGACTCATATAGCAGATTATATGGAAGTATTATTATTTTTAATTTTAGGAAAAGAATATAAAAACTGTTGAAATATATATGAGAACTGAGTGCTAGTATTATCAAATCCGACTATTAAATTTGATGTTTTTTAACTTTAAAACATATATTATTAGAAAACGTCAAGTGTTTATGAAATAATATTTTTTGGGCTTCATTCCAGTAAAATCACATATAACCGTAGAGTTTAAATATAACTTCTGGATTAATCAATTTACATTAAAAGAAAAAAAATTAATGTATTAACAGCCCCAAACTGCCAGCTTATTACGACATTTTTAGATTTGAAATTAAAGAAAAATTTTTACTAAATGTATCATTGTGTATACATAAACTGAACATCTGTAGAGTAACAAATAATAAATTACCAATAAATTGTTTAAGTTTTAGACCAAAAACCATGAGAACGAGGTAATGTTAAAGTTTAGTTATTGAATTAATTTTATTTAAATGAGACTATTGCAAAAGCCCATAGAATGAAACATGTTTATGGTTGAAAATATCTAGCAATATTCTAACATAAATATTGTGAAAATTAATTGTTTATTTTTCTGTTCCTCATAATGACATTTGTAATATTAGCATAAACTTACTATATTCTTTATTTTACCAATCACATGAAAGAAAATTATTATATTTTGACATAGATTAATAGGCATATGACAAGGATTATTATAGGCAGATTATATCGGATGTTTTACAATTTTTAATTTTAAGAAAAGAAAACAAATTTTTTTGCAAAACATGAGAACGGGACGGCAGTTATGTCACATCTGCAAATAAATTTTACATTTTGTTACCATAAAGCTATAATATCATTAGATAACGTCAAGGGTTTCAGAAGTAATTAATATATTTTAGGATTTATTCGAGTTATACTAGAGATCAGCGTAGTATTTTAATTTGACTTTTGTATTAATCAATTCATAACACGAGAAAAAAAAATATGTATTTAAAATTGCAAACGGTCATTATATAAAAGGTGTTTTTAATATTGAATCGTAAAGGATGTTGAAAATATATAAAGTGTTCATTTTATGTATGAGCATTGAACGAATTTTATAAGATCACAAATAATCAATATTAAATTAATTGTACGCGTTTTGAAACAAATATCATTAGGATACAATGACAAATATATATGACGTTCATTGCTTTTATTCCATATTCTATTTCCAATATTATATTTAATCTGTCTTATTTTTATTATAGAAAATATTTCCATTTTTTTATTCCAATTTGAATTCTTGAATATACATACTCCTCTCTAAATAACCCATACCATAAAAATAAAAATTTCAAGTTATATTATAATATATTTTTATACATATAGTAACAACAAAAATCGTTGAATAAATACAATTTAACGGCTGTATGGAAATACGGATGTGATTGTAAAAATCATATCGATTAATAATTCCGGGAAAATTATATTATAATTGTGGATATTACACTTTGAGATTATTTAGTACACTTTTATAGTATGTTTTCTGTAATTTATAATGTACTTACTCAGTTCTTTTATTTCCAATCACACGAAAGAAAATTTTTATATCCTAACTTATTTAATGCTAATTTTTACTTATTAGGGAGTATTGAAATTTTAATTTTAGGAAAATAATATAGAACAATTGAAAAATATATGATAACAGAGTGGTAGTGTTATCGCAATTGGCGAATAAATGTTACAATGTTTCAAATTAATGCAAATAACATTAAAAGTAAATAACTAAATTTCTAGGAAATGTAAATCCAAAACTTATTGATTTAATATATTTTGCAAATTTAAAGCACTGATAAATAAATTTTGGAAATTGCATTCATGTAAATTGTCAACATATTTCGCAAAATTATATATTTTAATTTATATTTCATTATGAGATATACTTCATTATTTTTTAAAGTAGAATTTTGGACTATACATACCTCTTCCTAAATAATCAACAACATGAAAAAGAAAATTTATATTTATCATATAGGAGTAGTATTTGTTGTTGACGCATATTAACAAAAGTCGTTGAACAAGTACAATTAAGAATATAAAAGTGAATGCCGATATAATAATAAATATCTTATTCTTAGATTATTAATAATAAGTAATTTGAAAAAGAATTATTCTACTCGTATTTCAAATACTATTTAGCAGATAAAAACAAAGTACATATTACGATTTGAAATTTATGGAAAATGATATGAAAGCTGTTAAAAATATAGGAGAACAGAGTGCTAGTATTATAATATATAAATATATGATTATTGAATTATTTTATAGGATCACAAATAACCAATATTAAATTAATTAACACATTTTGAACCAAATATCATTAAAATACACTGGAAAGTATATATTGGTAATGGTATCTATTTGTTTTCGGGTGAATTATAATATTATAATTATGGATATTACACTTTGAGATTATTTAATACACTTTAACAGTATTTTTACCTTTTCTCTTGGCTCTTAATGACATTTCTAATTTTAAAATGAACTTACTCGCTTCTTTTATTTCCAACCACACGAAAGAAAATTATAAGGGAGTATTAACATTTTTAATTTTAGGAAAATAATATAGAAATGTTGAAAACTATATAATAACAGAGTGTTTGTATTATCATATCTGACAAGTAAATCTTACATTTTTTTAGCTTAATGCAAATAATATTTGATAACATCAGTTAAAAAACAAAACATAAATATTAGGATATATTGCTGTTGAATTTGAAAAAACCGTAGTAATTGAATTTAAATTTTGTATTAAAAAATTTATGCCTCAAGAACAAATTAAATTACACAATTAAAAATATTTCTTAAAAAAAGTATTTATTTAACAATTAATTATACAAGTTTACTTAAAAGAAAATGTCAGTTTTTGCTGAAATAAATTTTAGCTGAAAGTAATAGTTGTATGAAATAATTAATAAAATATTACCTCATTTTTAATATATTGGGTAAAATAAATGTTGACTCACATTAATATTTTGTTTGAGACAGTAACTTAGCTTTAATTTTGGGTTTAAAAAGGGTCTGAGCTTATCAATTTTGGGTTGAAGAGTATATTTCTACCAAAATATACGTTTCACGTATTTCTTCACGGTATTTCTGTATTCTTATGACTATAAATATATGCTTGGGTTCCCAATAATAATGAAAAGCGTAACTATCATTTAAAGATTTTTCAGCCGTCTCGAATTATTTCATTTTATCTCCTTCCACGTTGTGTTACTTTATTCCGCATAATTTCGCTTCGCTTCGTTTCACTACTGCTATTTTATAATATTAATATCTAATGAGCGCTTAAGCTTTAATTTACAGTCATACGAATACAGAATACCGTGAAGAATTATGTTGAAGGTATATTTTAGTTGAATTATATTTTAGGCACCAAATCGATAAGCTCAGACTATTTTGTAAACCCAAAATTATTAATTTTAATTTACTATTTCAAACAAAATATTAATGTGAGTCAAAATTTATTTTACCCAATATATTAAAACTGAGGTACAATTATATTAATTATTTTATAAAAATATTATTTTAAGACTAAATTTATTTTAGAAAAAACTGTGACTTCCAAATTCCAAAATAAAATTATATTATAAAAACCGAAGGCTGAATCGTGCTATAATTCAGAAAAAGACAACGATAACTATGTGCCCACCTCCGTTGACACCGGTCAGCTACATATAATGTTGTCGTTTTAATTGTAATATTATTAAAATGTATCGATCTTTTTATTTAGTTTTCAAAAACACTTCCTCTCTCTCTCTCTCTCCCTCTGTGCTGTCGTCTGTGTGATTGTACGATTTACCTTTTAAATGTAATTTTTTTGTGGATTTTTTCTGGAATACACATTCATGGACTAACTTTTCCGTCGCACACGGCCGCGGGGACGTGACAGCGCTGATGGGTGGAATAACAACCGTGGCGGATGAGTGATTTTGTTTATGTTAATGCCTGTATATTTGATTTTTTTCTCCATGTGATGTTACTTTTTTATGTAATTTTATTTATTCATTGTACTGGTTTAATTGTTTCATATATATATATATATATATTTTTTTTTTTTTTGTATATATTTTTTTCTCTTTCTCTCGGAAATTTATGCGTTTGAGCACTTCTCCGAAATAACGTAAATAAATCGTATATTAATATCTCATATTGGATCATTTTTATGTCCTGTATATTATATTTCGTACACTAAATTTAAAATCCGGTGTATGTGTGTCCAATGACTACACTCCCGTTGGCGCTCCTCACAGGAAAAGGTATTCTCCTTTGAGGGATCCGACCGGGAGGTAGCGGATCATCTCAAAACTTATATTTTTATTTTTTTTTTTTAATTAAATTATCCGCGGCTGCTATGGCCATTGGATATATCGGAGTATGCAGTGTATTTATATAAGGTTGATAAGATTTGTCTCTAGCTGGAATTGGCTGAGCCTAACGATTTTGGCTGGTTTGGGATTTAAAATCTCAGCTAGGTGATCGGGGATTAGCAATTCTCTTTTTTTCGTGCTATACGCATTGCATTCGGTGAGATTATGTTTCACTGTGAGGGGTACTTCATAATGTAAGCATGTGGGGGATCTTCTTTTTTAATTAAATATGCGTGCGTGAGACGTGTGTGTCCAATTCTGAGACGGTTGATGGCGGATTCATATTTTCTTGGGGTGTTGGTGGGGAATGTCCAAGGAAGTATTGATTTTTTAATTTCATTGAGTTTAGTTGTCTTTTTATTCCATTCTATTTCCCATTGTTGGAGTGTGTACATTTCGATAATATTTTTTAGATCACTGTAGGAGAATAGGGAAGAGATGAGAGAGTGAGGGGATAAATGTGCTTGTTTGGCGGCCGTGTCGGCGCGCTCATTGCCCTCTATATTACAGTGACCGGGGATCCATATATATGTTATGTTTTTGCCAGCTAGTTGTGCTCTATAGTGAGCGTTTTGAATTTTCCTGGCAATGTCAGTAGGGTTATGGAGATTCTGGAGACTGGTAAGTGTAGATAGGGAATCGCTATATATCATGAAGTAGTTGTGGTTGGTATCGGAAGTGATATATTCAATGGCTTTGAGAATGGCCAGAGCTTCAGCTGTATATATGGAGCATTTGTCGGAGAGTTTCCACTGAATTTGGTTATCGTCATAAATGATGGCCATTCCAACATAACTTTCTGTGAGAGATGCGTCAGTGTATATATGTATATGCATTTGTGTGAGGGAGAGACTTTCCCTAAATAGGTTTTTGAATGTATTAGGACATGTTGTTTTTTTAGGAAGTGTGTGTAGGTCAATATTAATATCCATTGTGAAAAGCCAGGGAGGGCATAATGAGATTTCGGCGGGTATTATATTTTCAAGACATGAAGTATGTGCCAGTTTTTTTAACATATTAAGTCTAGGGGTTGTCGAGTTTTTTAGGTTTTGTATGTGGGGGTCCATGAGGCTTTGGAGTCGAAGATTACACCTAGGACTTTTACTTTGGGTTGTTCCAGGATTGTGTGGTCTCCGATTTTGATGGAGATGTTCTGAGGTTTCCGCTTCTGGTTGAAGAATAAAAGGTTAGTTTTGGTTGGTGATAAGCGAAAGCCAGAAGATTTCGACCAGGATATGAGCTTGTTCGATGCGTTTTGTAATAATTGTTGGATAGAGTAAGAGTTGGTGCTACGGCAGAGAATAGTGAAATCGTCAGCATATAGCATAGGAATGCAAGGGGTTGTTATCTCTTCGGCGATGTCATTGATAGTGATGAGAAAAAGAGTGACAGAGATGGTGGAACCTTGTGGAACTCCGTTTTCTTGGCAAAAAGTGTTTGAGAGAGTGTTGGAGGTTTTGACTTGAAATGTTCGATGACTGAGGAAGTTCGTGATGAAGTTGAGCATATTTCCTTTGGTGATGATTTTGTTGAGATATAAAATTCTGGGTCTCCATGCTGTGTCGTACGCTTTGGCAATATCAAAGTTAATTATCCCCAAGCTTTGTTTGTGGAGTGCAGAAGTTTGGATCTCTTTTTTATGGTTAACAGGTTATTAAGGGTGCTTCTGTATCGACGGAAACCGTTTTGTGTTGGAGAGAGGTAATTAAAGTTTTCAAGGAACCATATTAAACGACAATTAATGATTTTTTCAAGTAATTTGCATAAAGTATTTAAAAGGCAGATGGGACGGTAGCTTTCGGCAAGAAATTTATTTTTATTGGGTTTGACAATAGGAATGACGTGTTGTATATGGCTAAAAGATAGATTTTACTGTTATTTGGGAGAGTCGGGTCGGGGCCGGGACTTAAACTTTTGCAGTTAAAGATGGCGTCTTCAAATTCTTTGATTTTAATCGGAGAGTTGAGTTGGGTTTGAGAGATATTGAGGGGGTCTACCGTGTTAATGGGATTGGCGTAGCGATGAGAGTATGTAAGGAAATCTTGTTCATAGTTGGTGTTACTGGAGTTTTTGTGGAAGAGGGTTCCAAGAGTATTGGCAACTTCTTTGGGTGAAGAGGAAAGTATGGAGTCTGTAAGTAAGTTTATGGTGTTGATTCTGTTTGTTCCTTTAATGGATTTAATCCTTTTTCAGACGTTGGACGAATCGGTTTGATTGCTGATACTAGACACATAGTTTTTCCAGGATGATGCTTTACTGTTTTTAACCAGGAATCGTGTCCGAGCTTTGTATCTTTTTAAGGTTATGAAATCCTCTTGGGTCTTTGTAGTTTGGAAGATTTTAAGAGCTTTGTTTTTGTCTTGAATAGATTTCTTAATGTCTTCGTTCCACCATGGGACTCTGGGTCTTTGTGATTTCCTCGGAGATATTCCAATAGAAATTTTGGCGGTGTCTACGATGAGAGAGGTGAAGTTTTCTACGGCGGTGTTGATATTTTCTTTTGAGGGGGGTTGCATTTCAGATGTTTTGTGGTCCATTAGTGAGGAGAAAAGGTTCCAGTTAGCTTTTTTTATTTTCCAGTGGGGAGGGTAAATTAGGTTTGTGTTATCTAGAGGTAATGTTATTGAAATTTTTATGGGAATGTGGTCACTGCTATAAATATCGGGAAGGGTTTTCCATTCTAATTTGTGTGAAAAAGAAGTGTTAGATATGGTTAGGTCGATAGCTGAGGCGTGTCCATTGGATTGGTTTATTCTAGTAGGTTGTCCGTTGTTTGATATTGTGATATTGTCGTTCGAAAGCAACTCTTCAATAATTTTCCCTCTAGGGTCGGACTTGTACGATCCCCAGGTTTCACTGTGGCTGTTGAAATCCCCGACAATAATGTACGGCTTGGGGAGGTGTTGGACAATATATTCTATATCAGGGAGAGTAAATTCTTTCTGATTGGGTATGTATATGTTGCATACGGTTATACTAGTGTGAGGGAGTGTTATAGTAACAGCAATAGCTTCTAGATTGGTTTGGAGAATTATTTCTTTAGTGGGGTAGGATTGGTTGATCATGATAGCCACTCCTCCACTTGCTCTGTTGCATGTATTTCAGTTTTTTTTATATATGTTGAAATTGTGGAGTGTGGGGTTGCTTTTTTCATTGAAATTTGTTTCTTGGATGCATATAACTTTAGGGTCGTAGTCTCTAATTATGAGTTGGAGTTCTTCTAGTTTACTATAGAACCCATTTATGTTCCATTGAATTATATTAATCATGTTAAAAGGAATTTTGAGATTATGGATATGGTAGGGTGGGTTGTTATTTAGCTTGTTCGAGTGCTGGTCTTTATTGAGGAGGCTGGGCTTAGAAAAGAAGATTAGATAGTTTTGTTAAACGAGTTTTGAGTGTACGGTCTTTGATAAGTGTCCGGATGTGGTATATTAGGTCCATTAAATTTGGTATAACAATATTTGCCTCTTCGGTAAGTGTGTGAATATTAATGGCTTTATTAGTAAAGTTATCGAGTATGTAAATGAATTGAAGATATGTGATGGGTAATTGATCCTTAGTTGTAAAGTATTCTTTAATTAACCTAACCGAAAAGTTATTTGATCTATTGGCTGAGTTCGATCGAGATCTAATTTTTGCTTTTTTTATTGTTTTTTCTTTTTTAATTGTGGTGATAGAAGAGATTATGTTATTTGGGGAGTCAGGAGGTTTTATCGAAGACGAATCGGAATTGGGTCTTTTATATGCTTCATTTTGTATTCGGGTAGCGGATAGTTCTTCATCAAGGTTAGAGCTTATAGTTGTAGGGGGTTCTGTTTCTATGGAACTGTCCATATTTGTTTGCTCTTGAATTAAATCTATCATCAGGTTAGGGTGATATTGATTAATGTCTGCTGATTCGGATAATGTTTCAACGATATTGTTTTGTGTGTTGATTATTTTAGTGTTGATGGTAGGTTCACTTGCTGTTTTAATTTCGTTGTTTTTTTCGCAGTTATTAGAGGTGTGGCCAGTAGATTTGCAAAGGAAATAAGTTAAAGTGTCGTCAGTAAAGAATATTCTAAACTGGTTATTATTTAAATTGATTAGCAATGAACTTGGTAGTTTGAAAGTATCTTCGTATTTAATATACATTTGTCGACGAAAACTCATTATGTGCTCATAGCCTTCCACGTTAATGCCGGCTTTTAAATGGCTTATTTGCGAAGTTGGGTTTATGTCTATATTTTTTAATGCGTATATTATTGCTAGGTTAGGAATAGACGGGCATACATTGGATATAATAATTCGTTTTGCCGGGTTAATTAGTCTACGTATTTAAATTATTTGGTCTTTAATATTAATTGATTGAGTTTGTAACATTAAATTATCCAGAACTTGTTTACTGGATAGAAATATACAGAAAGGATTGTTAGATATTCTTGATACAAAAATAATGTTTATAGGTTTGACTATTATTCCAATAGCTAGTATGTATTCTTTTTGGGGAATTCCGTCAATAGAGTTAAACACTATCGCTTGTTCTCT
>CM063706.1:5262739-5278355 GCA_032441835.1 Slavum lentiscoides | reverse complement strand
TTGAGAATTAATTCTTTTAGTTCTTAATATTTAATATCGCCGTCTCGTTTTTTGTTCTTCGACTAGCCTTTTTTGAAACCCTACGCTTTTGGAAAATTAATTCTTTTAATTTCCAATAATTTTCTCTTTATCGTTTCGTCGTGCGCGAGAAGAAGCGAATTTAAATTACATATTTTCGGTGCGTTTTGAGCACGATTTCACTGCCAGGGCAATCAATTCAAACGAAATTCAATTCGAAATTAACTACAGGGTAACAAGAAGTAGTCACATAGCATATTTTTCTAAATAGTCGCGTGGGTAGAACCGCATATGTGACGAAACTTGTTACCCGAGGTAACATTTTTTGTTTAATATTTCTTATAATAGACGTAATTTTTGTTTAGTTTTTATATTACATTGTATTTAATTATTCATATATTTTTAGTTTGTGTGTGTTATAAATTTATAAAATTGTAAGAGTTTCAGCGCGCGGCCGTTTTTCCCGTTTCGCTATTATTTATATGAATATTTTATGATTATTTTGCTTTACTAGTACCTATATGATATTACTTTTATATTTCAATTATTATAATAATTATTACTTTATATCATTTAAATACAGTCCACTGATTTATTATTAGCAAATTTGGTTTATTAATTATTTATTCATCCGTTTTTCATTTCATTGATTTATTTTATATAATTTGTTTTTACTTGTAAAATATTGGTAAAAAAAATAGTCAATTAAAATTGTTGGCTCTTTTGGCCGCAACAATAATTATTATAATAATATCTCTTTTCTATGTTATTCATTTTATATTTTTATTACAATTACAATTTATAATTATTTATAATAATATCTCGTTGAAGTGATGACAGAATAAAATATTATTTTTAGAATATCTTTTAAAAATTTGAATTTTTTTCATACATTCATTTATTCTATGATAATATCACACAACTGTGTTATCAGATTACCAATGCACCTACTATAATAAGTTATATATTTTGGGGACAGAGATAACGGTCAGTTGGGTCAGTTAGTGCGGTCGAAAGATAAAAAAATATTAAACCTCGATTAGTGCTTTTACCTACGCATTCGCACATGTACCTAGGTTTAATGTACCTACGTTAAATACGAGAGAAAAATATTTTGTTTTATAAACATTTATTTTTAAATAGTGATTTTTGTGTTTAAATTACTATTAAGTTGATACTAAGTAATTACTATAAAGTTACCCTTGTGGGTCCAGGGCTAGAATAGGCCCACAGTAACTCCTGCTTATCTTAAGAGGCGATTAAAAGGAGGTAGCGGAGGGAAGCAGCAACCGCTACTACCGACCATTGGCGGGTTTTGCAGCAGAACTAACGGCAATGGAAGGATATGGTAGAGGCAGCTTGAAGATAGTTCAAGTAATGGATCACTAACTGCGATGCAGAAAGCAAGAGGAAACTACTGCATTAACTTTCCTGAGGATAGTGATGAAATGATGATTGTAGAGGTAAAAAATTCCGGTGGTAAAATAGTCCCCCATTCGGATCTCTGGGTGGGGACTGCCAATACAAGTTCGTCAAAAGAAAGGACGTGGAGGGGAAAGCTACATGGTATGTCAGATCGCTAGGAGTATGCGGTAAACTCGAAAACTTGAAGTTAGAAATGGAACGTCATAAAATTGATGTTCTAGGTATTAGCGAAATTAAATGGACAGGACAAGGGGATTACTGGTCGGGAGACTACAGAATAATATTTGATGGCGATGAGAACAAATTCGCCGGAGTGGGGCTAATAGGAAATAAAGACTTTGGCCATAAGATCAAGAGTATTATTCACTTTAATGAAAGAATAATAGATATCAAAATAGAAACTAAACAAACGGACACATTTATGCAGGTTTACATGCCAACATCTAGTCATAAAGATGAAGAAATCGAAGAAATGTACGAACAAATTTCGAAAGTAATAGAAAAGTAATAGAAAAGAACAATTTAATTATATTAGGGGATTGGAATGCCGTTGTAGGTGAGAGGATATAATCAGGAGTAACAGGAAAGTTTGGTCTTGGAATAAGAAATCAAAGAGGTGATAGGCATATAGAATTCTGTAAGGAAAGAGATATGATTACCAACACATTATTTTCACAACCAAAACGGAGAAGATACACTTGGACAATGCCAGGAGGAGGTAATATGTATCAGTTAAACTACATACTAGTTAGAAAACGATATAGAAATCAGGTAAAGCAAAACAAAAGTTATCCGGGGGCAGACATAGATTCAGATCATAATCTGGTAATTATGGAAACAAGACTATGTCTTAAAAAGTCTTCAAGAAATCAAGAGACAAAGAAAAAATGGAGTGTAGAAAAACAAGCAGGAAGAAACAAGAAGACAATTTTACGAAGAAGTAAATAAAATAATACGAGTAAAACAAAGAGAAAAACCGGGAAATGATGAGGATACATGGAAAATATTTAAAGAAGAAATCACAAAAACGTCAGATAAGATTTTGGGAAAAAAGAAGAACAACCCGATAAAGCCGTGAATTAGCACCAAATTAGTAGAACTCATAGAAGCAAGGAGAAAGTATAAAAATGGAAAAACAGAGAAGGATAGAAGAGAGTACAAAAAATACAGGAATATGGTGAACAGAGAAGCTAAGAGAGCAAAAGAGGAATGGCTGGAAGAAATCTGCTTTTCTATAGAAAATTGTTTAGCAAGAAGCTTAAGTGATAAACCATATAAAATTATAAAACAATTTTTTGGAGCATACAAGAGCGGAGCAAAAGTTCTTAAAGGAAAAGACGGAAGAATTGTTCTGGAAGATAGAGAAAAAATGTTAGTTTGGAAGGAATACATAGAAGAGTTATACAAAAATAGAAAAAACGGACAAAAGGCACAGAAGGCCCAGAAGTGGAAAATGAAAATTATGACTCTATTGGACCTACTATCATGGTGGAAAAAATTGAATTAGCAATTAAGGAACTAAAGCGTAATAAAGCCCCGGGAATCGATAATCTTAATGGCGAACTTCTGGTAGCATTAGAAGGAACTGGGAAGGAAGCACTGTGTAATATAACAACAAACGCCTATGAAACAGGTGAAGTGCCTGAAGACTTCGAAAAATTTGTAATGATACCTATACCAAAGAAGCAAAAGGCAGAAAAATGCGAGGAATATAGAAAATTAAGCCTAATATCCCATGCGTCGAAGATTTTAACAAAAATAGTACACAAAAGGATAGAAAAGAAAAAAGAAGACAATTTAACAGAAGATCAATTTGGGTTTAGAAAAAAATAGAGGAACAAGAGAAGCAATCCTGTGTCTTAGACTTATCATAGAGAAAATGTTCAGAATAAATAAACCCGTGTATAGCCTTTGTAGACTTGGAAAAAGCTTTCGACAATGTCAGATGGGAAAATATTTTTCATATTATGGATAAGATAAGTAGAGACTCCAAAGACAAAAGATTAATACATAAATTAGATATTAATAAAAAAGCTTTAGTAAAAGGTGACAAAAATATTAATTAGTAGCAGACAAAAAGTAGACACCAACATAATCATGAACAGTATTAAGTTGGAAAATGTAAATAGTTATACATACCTCGGAAGCAGATTCACAAGTGACGGGAAAAGTGCCACAGACATAAGATGTAGAATAGCACAAGCTAAACAAGTGTTTTTCAAAAAGAAAAACTTCTAACCGCAAAAGCAATAAATATAAACATTAGAAAAACATTGATAAGAACACTTGTATGGAGTTTGGCACTGTATGGAGCTGAATCGTGGACAATAATGAAAGCAGATCGAAGAAGAATAGAGGCATTTGAAACATGGTGTTGGCGAAGGGTCTTAGAAATTTCTTGGACTGAACGAGTGACGAATGAAGAAGTATATCAGAGGATAAATGAAAAAAGATCAATATGGAAGACAATCGTGGAGAGGAGAAAGAAGAGGATAGGACGTCTTATAAGAAATAATAAATGGATAACAACTATAATTGAAAGAAAACCCGAAGGCAAGCCAGGAAGAGGCAGACCTAGGCAGTCATATAAAAAACAAATTATGTTAAATATAGGAAAAGAATCATATAGAGAAATGAAGAGTGTCGCATGGAATAGAGAAGAATGGAAGAATATTTCATCATTTAACCAATCTACAGATTGAAAAAAAAAATTGATAGTGTATTAACTATGGACGTAGCGTACCTAACTAATATGTATATATTTTATTCTATTAAAAGTTATTTGATACATTTTCATTGTTTCATTTACTGAGGACATACTTCTATTCCTATTCATGATTTAAGATTTCAGTCAACTATTATTTTCATTTTATTCAAAATATATAATTTAATTGAATATCTCTTTGTTTTCTGAAAAATGAAATTTAAACAAATAAAAATCTTAAAAACATTCAATCCTATCCTACAAGTAATATAAAAGCACGTGTTTTAAATGAAGAATATTTACTTCAAATTCTACATAATAAATTTATATTTCTGAGCTCATATATATGTATTCATATCTTCCGATTGTCGCCCGTGACACTCTCAGTTTTTTTTATTCAAATTACACTTGGTTATCATACACATAAGGCGAATATTTATATATGTTTTTTACACCTTTCAATATTTTCATAACATTATAATAAACTTCTCGTTAGGAATTTTTATTTTATTATTTTATTTTTCCCATAGTTTATAATATAAAGAACAGTTAAAAATGACAGCTGTAATTTTGAGATAAATTTTGTTCTGCAATTGAAAATATACTACCGATAAAAAAATTGCCAATTATATCAGCATTTTGAAATGTCAACAATGATTTTATTTCAATAATTTAATTCAATTCGATATACAATACAAACAATTTTTTTTCATTGAAACACAAATGATTACGAAATTTTATAAATTGTATGCTGTTGTTTTATATTATACAAATTGACATGTAACCAATAAATTACATAAAGATTTACAGCGTTACGATGAAATATTATTAGCTTTAATGGTTAAAAAAGGTAGCGAGCCGAGGGATGTTGTGAATGTCGCTGGGAGTGAATTACAGTGACATTTGTAAGAGTATAAATTAATAATTATATTTTTCAGTGCATTAAATTCTTTTAATATATTAAATCACAAATGTCTGAGTTTTCTTTCCTGGAAATTAAAATGACAAATTTTCATATATTAAAGTTATAAATGAATAGTATTATATTCGAAAAATATATAAAATTAGAATAAAAACCGTTATATTAGAATTTTCCGAGATATTTTCAATCATACCTTTAAACACGAATAATAATGTGTGCGTTCTCAATAATCTAATTTAAATGGAATAAATTCCATCACATTACTTAATATTAAAAGTATTCAAATGGTTTATAGTTTAAAATGTATACAACTTATTTGTAACTTAATTTAAGTAACCCAAAATTTTTTCTGTTCATATACACTAAGGATAACTTTAATATAACATTTTTTTACTATTCCTCACGTAAACGTTTTGTGACAATCTGGCCGTTTGGAATATTTATACACATATATGATATATGTATATAATTTTTTTTTGTGATGTTTTGAATAGATCCGAGTAAGTCAAATCCAAAACTTAAATTCAAATAAATAAAAATTTTGACATTGATCACATAATAAAATATAGGTATAATAGTTTAAAAATATAATTTTGCTAATTATGTCGGCATATTCCAAGGTAGCAATCAAATAATTATATTTTTCAGAGCTTTCTCAACCAATATATTATCAGGCCCACGACACTCCCTATGTTCCAGTACATTGAAAATGGGGGACCTTGACGGTTGAAAATAACATCCGTTGACATATTTTGATCAAAGATATTATACTGCAATTTAGTTAACTGATTTAACTGATTCTTTCAACAATAAAAACTAATATTCAATATTTTATTTTGTTTTTCATTTATTCAATACATACATTATACAATTTTATGTAGCAATATTAGTATGCGGACCATGGAACGGATCGTTATGTTTGGCGTTACAATTTCCTGCTACATTTGGTCCTTTCATAGCATAGATACCATGTATTCTGTGTTAATACATGTCGTATATAGCGAGTGCTTTATTATACTCGTAGAACCGTGTGTCCGTAGGACCGCGTGCGTCTTTTTCGTTGTCCGACTTCGTACGCGGTAGTTTTTATACGCAACTGCTGACTGCTTGATTTTCAAGTAACATTTATTCGTGGGATTTGCCTTCATCGTAATCAGCCATTGCCATCGATCCACAGCCTCCTGAAGTCCCATACGACAACGCCTAACACGTGACGCTTTTATTATTTGTCAATATCATTATTGGGATTATTATGTGTTAATCGTATTATTATTATTATTATTATTATTATTTGTTATTGTCATTGTCATTGTCATTGTCATTGTCATTGTCATTGTCATTGCCATTGTCATTGTCATTGTCATTGTCATTGTCATTGTCATTGTCACTGTCATTGCCATTGTCATTATTATTGTCATTGGCATTGTCATTGTCATTGTCATTGTCATGCGAGTGTGGAAAATTGCTCACAGACGTGGTTAACCGTAGATATTTATTATCATACCCCTTTTGATTTATAAATATTTAAGTATGCGCCAACCCCCCTTTTTGGTCTTTTAGGCCAGTGGTGGCCAAACTTCTTTACCGCGGGCCATAATAAAAAAAAATTTTTTGTAGACCCTGAAATTTGAAATTTGCCCTTAAACTTTAAAGTCATTAGAATTTTAGGTATAGGTGTGATTTATGTACATATTTAACGAAGGTTTTATTGTACCTACTCGTTTTAAGGGCTATATTTAATACTCAACTTAATAATTACTACAAATGAAAAAATTTATATCGGTGTTTACACTTCCAAAAATATTTTTTTAATATATTAATTTAATGGCTTTATTTAATACTTTACGTAATTATTATAACTATAAATTTTAATATATTGTTTCAAATACGAAGAATGTATTCTCTGTTATTTAATTTTTCGATTTTTTTTTTTTAACGTAAATGTAAATTATTATAGATACAGGGGCGGATCTACGGGGGGGAAAGGAAAAAATGGAAGAAACTGTCCCCCCCCCCCAAAAAAAAGTTGAAGCAGAAAAAAATTAAGAAGACAAAAACAATGTCATCTACTTTTTCTGTACCTTTCCGAGTTCTTGGAAATGATTTCCCCCCCCTCCAAAAATCAACTCATAGATCCGCCACTGGGAGATACACAAATATAAGTGCTGTAATATAAATTACTATCGCGGGCCAGATAATAAATGATAGCGGGCCTGAGTTGGCCCGCGGGCCGTAATCTGGCCACCACTGTTTTAGGCAAAGAATCCGTGTTAAACAGATTGTGATAATTATTATCATTATAACATTATAAATTATTATTATACATATATTTAGTTTGTACACGTATGTCTTGGATATATAGTTATCGTTCGTAAAATATTGTGCTATAAGGTGTCTGCCATTTGCGACTCCTTCAGAGAATAATAATTTTTCTAATCAATAATATTTTTTTGTACCCATTCCTGCCTAATCATGTAAATACGGATGCGAGTTAGCGAGGACACCTTTTAGAGAACCCCTTTAGTGATTTAGCGTACATATAAATTAGATATTTAACATGTTCTTATGCCATTCCGGTTAAAAGTTATAAAATTAAGTTCTTCATTTATTTATTTTATTCAAATTGCACTTGGTGCTCATATACATATGGAGAAAATTTATATTTTATTGACACCTTTCAATATTTCATAACTTTGTGATAAACTGCTCGTTAGAAATTTTTATTTTATTTTACTTATAGTATAGAACTTGTTAAGTTCTATCCTAAGTTAATTTTACAACTTTAATTTTCATTTAAATTTTGTTTTCCAATTGAAAATAAAACACCAATAAAAATTTGCCAATTATATCAGCATTTTTAAATGTAAACAATGGTTTTATTTCAATAATTTAATTCTATTCGATATACAATATAAAAAAATGTTTTTTCATTGAAACACAAATGATTACGAAATTTTATAAATTGTATGCTGTTGTTTTATATTATACAAATTGACATGTAACCAATAAATTACATAAAGATTTACAGCGTTACGATGAAATATTATTAGCTTTAATGGTTAAAAAAGGTAGCGAGCCGAGGGATGTTGTGAATGTCGCTGGGAGTGAATTACAGTGACATTTGTAAGAGTATAAATTAATAATTATATTTTTCAGTGCATTAAATTCTTTTAATATATTAAATCACAAATGTCTGAGTTTTCTTTCCTGGAAATTAAAATGACAAATTTTCATATATTAAAGTTATAAATGAATAGTATTATATTCGAAAAATATATAAAATTAGAATAAAAACCGTTATATTAGAATTTTCCGAGATATTTTCAATCATACCTTTAAACACGAATAATAATGTGTGCGTTCTCAATAATCTAATTTAAATGGAATAAATTCCATCACATTACTTAATATTAAAAGTATTCAAATGGTTTATAGTTTAAAATGTATACAACTTATTTGTAACTTAATTTAAGTAACCCAAAATTTTTTCTGTTCATATACACTAAGGATAACTTTAATATAACATTTTTTTACTATTCCTCACGTAAACGTTTTGTGACAATCTGGCCGTTTGGAATATTTATACACATATATGATATATGTATATAATTTTTTTTTGTGATGTTTTGAATAGATCCGAGTAAGTCAAATCCAAAACTTAAATTCAAATAAATAAAAATTTTGACATTGATCACATAATAAAATATAGGTATAATAGTTTAAAAATATAATTTTGCTAATTATGTCGGCATATTCCAAGGTAGCAATCAAATAATTATATTTTTCAGAGCTTTCTCAACCAATATATTATCAGGCCCAGGACACTCCCTATGTTCCAGTACATTGAAAATGGGGGACCTTGACGGTTGAAAATAACATCCGTTGACATATTTTGATCAAAGATATTATACTGCAATTTAGTTAACTGATTTAACTGATTTTTTCAACAATAAAAACTAATATTCAATATTTTATTTTGTTTTTCATTTATTCAATACATTCATTATACAATTTTATGTAGCAATATTAGTATGCGGACCATGGAACGGATCGTTATGTTTGGCGTTACAATTTCCTGCTACATTTGGTCCTTTCATAGCATAGATACCATGTATTCTGTGTTAATACATGTCGTATATAGCGAGTGCTTTATTATACTCGTAGAACCGTGTGTCCGTAGGACCGCGTGCGTCTTTTTCGTTGTCCGACTTCGTACGCGGTAGTTATTATACGCAACTGCTGACTGCTTGATTTTCAAGTAACATTTATTCGTGGGATTCGCCTTCATCGTCATCAGCCATTGCCATCGATCCACAGCCTCCTGAAGTCCCATACGAGAACGCCTAACACGTGACGCTTTTATTATTTGTCAATATCATTATTGGGATTATTATGTGTTAATCGTATTATTATTATTATTATTATTATTATTGTCATTGTCATTGTCAAATTATTATTATCACATTACGTGGTTAACCGTAGATATTTATTATCATTCCCTTTTGATTTATAAATATTTAAGTATGCGCCAACCCCTTTTTGGTCTTTTAGGCCAGTGGTGGCCAAACTTTTTACCGCGGGCCATAATAAAAAAATTTTTGTAGACCCTGAAATTTGAAATTTGCCCTTAAACTTTAAAGTCATTAGAATTTTAGGTATAGGTATGATTTATGTACATATTTAACGAAGTTTTTATTGTACCTACTCGTTTTAAGGGCTATATTTAATACTCAACTTAATAATTACTACAAATGAAAAAATTTATATCAGTGTTTACACTTCCAAAAATATTTTTTTAATATATTAATTTAATGGCTTTATTTAATACTTTACGTAATTATTATAACTATAAATTTTAATACATTGTTTTAAATACGAAGAATGTATTCTCTGTTATTTAATTTTTCGATTTTTTTTTTTTAACGTAAATGTATATTATTATAGATACAGGGGCGGATCTACGGGGGGGAAAGGAAAAAATGGAAGAAACTGTCCCACCCCCAAAAAAAATTGAAGCAGAAAAAAATTAAGAAGACAAAAACAATGTCATCTACTTTTTCTGTACCTTTCCGAGTTCTTGGAAATGATTTGGCGGCCCCCCAAAAATCAACTCTTAGATCCGCCACTGGGAGATACACAAATATAAGTGCTGTAATATAAATTACTATCGCGGGCCAGATAATAAATGATGGCGGGCCGGAGTTGGCCCGCGGGCCGTAATCTGGCCACCACTGTTTTAGGCAAAGGATCCGTGTTAAACAGATTGTGATAATTATTATCATTATAACATTATAAATTATTATTATACATATATTTAGTTTGTACACGTATATCTTGGATATATAGTTATCGTTCGTAAAATATTGTGCTATAAGGTGTCTGCCATTTGCGACTCCTTCAGAGAATAATAATTTTTCTAATCAATAATATTTTTTTGTACCCATTCCTGCCTAATCATGTAAATACGGATGCGAGTTAGCGAGGACACCTTTTAGAGAACCCCTTTAGCGATTTAGCGTACATATAAATTAGATATTTAACATGTTCTTATGCCATTCCGGTTAAAAGTTATAAAATTAAGTTCTTCATTTATTTATTTTATTCAAATTGCACTTGGTGCTCATATACATATGGAGAAAATTTATATTTTATTGACACCTTTCAATATTTCATAACTTTGTGATAAACTGCTCGTTAGAAATTTTTATTTTATTTTACTTATAGTATAGAACTTGTTAAGTTCTATCCTAAGTTAATTTTACAACTTTAATTTTCATTTAAATTTTGTTTTCCAATTGAAAATAAAACACCAATAAAAATTTGCCAATTATATCAGCATTTTTAAATGTAAACAATGGTTTTATTTCAATAATTTAATTCTATTCGATATACAATATAAAAAAATGTTTTTTCATTGAAACACAAATGATTACGAAATTTTATAAATTGTATGCTGTTGTTTTATATTATACAAATTGACATGTAACCAATAAATTACATAACGATTTACAGCGTTACAATGAAATATTATTAGCTTTAATGGTTAAAAAAGTAGCGAGCCGAGGGATGTTGTGAATGTCGCCAGAGTGAATTACAGTGACATTTGTAAGAGTATAAATTAATAATTATATTTTTCAGTGCATTAAATTCTTTTAGTATATTAAATCACAAATGTCTGAGTTTTCTTTCCTGGAAATTAAAATGACAAATTTTCATATATTAAAGTTATAAATGAATAGTATTATATTCGAAAAATATATAAAATTAGAATAAAAAGCGTTATATTAGAATTTTCCGAAATATTTTCAATCATAACTTTAAACACGAATAATAATGTGTGCGTTCTCAATAATCTAATTTAAATGGAATAAATTCCATCACATTACTTGATATTAAAAGTATTCAAATGGTTTATAGTTTAAAATGTATACAACTTATTTGTAACTTAATTTCAGTAACCCAAAATTTTTTCTGTTCATATACACTAAGGATAACTTTAATATAACATTTTTTTACTATTCCTCGCGTAAACGTTTTGTGACAATCTGGCCGTTTGGAATATTTATACACATATATGATATATGTATATAATTTTTTTTTGTGATGTTTTGAATAGATCCGAGTAAGTCAAATCCAAAACTTAAATTAAAATAAATAAAAATTTTGACATTGATCACATAATAAAATATAGGTATAATAGTTTAAAAATATAATTTTGCTAATTAAGTCGGCTTTTTCTAAGGTAGCAATCAAATAATTATATTTTTCAGAGCTTTATCAACCAATACATTATCAGGCCCACGACACTCCCTATGTTCCAGTACATTGATAATGGGTACCTTGACGGTTGAAAATAACATCCGTTGACATATTTTGATAACAGATATTATACTGCAATTTAGTTAACTGATTTAACTGATTTTTTCAACAATAAAAACCAATATTCAATATTTTATTTTGTTTTTCATTTATTCAATACATTCGTCATACAATTTTATGTAGCAATATTAGTATGCGGATCATGGAACGGATCGTTATGTTTGGCATTACAATTTTCTGCTACATATAGTCATTTCATAGCATAGATACCATGTATTCTGTGTTAATAATACATGTCGTATATAGCGTGTGATTTATTATAGAACCGTGTGTCCGTAGGACCGCGCGCGTCTTTTTCGTTGTCCGTCTTCGTACGCGGTAGTTATTATACGCATCTGCTGACTGCTTGATTTTCAAATAACATTTATTTGTGGGATTCGTCTTCATAGTCATCAGACATTGCCATCGATCCACAGCCTCCTGAAGTCCCATACGAGAACGCCTAACACGTGACGCTTTTATTATTTGTCAATATCATTATTGGGATTATTATGTGTTAATCGTATTATTACTATTACTATTACTATTACTATTACTATTACTATTACTATTACTATTACTATTACTATTACTATTACTATTACTATTACTATTACTATTACTATTACTATTACTATTACTATTACTATTACTATTACTATTACTATTACTATTACTATTACTATTACTATTACTATTACTATTACTATTACTATTACTATTACTATTACTATTACTATTACTATTACTATTACTATTATAACATTATATTACTATTACTCATTACTATTACAATCTGGCTATTATATTTTATTTATTATACACTATATGATATATATATCATAATAACATTTTTTATTATCAATAGATTTTGCTAGTAAGTCAAATCCAAAACTTATTTTATAACATTTTTTACTATTCCTCGCGTAAACGTTTTATACTATTACTATTACCATTACTACCATTACCATATTTACTATTACTATTACTATTACTATTACTATTACTATTACTATTACTATTACTATTACTATTACTATTACTATTACTATTACTATTATTTATTAATACTAATATTATTAATATTAATATTAATATTACTATTACTATTACTTACTATTACTATTACTATTTTTTCTGTGATTGGCCGTTTGGAATATTTATACTCATATATGATATATGTACATAATTTTTTTTTGTGATGTTTTGAATAGATCCGAGTAAGTCAAATCCAAAACTTAAATTCAAATAAATAAAAATTTTGACATTGATCACATAATAAAATATAGGTATTATAGTTTAAAAATATAATTTTGCTAATTATGTCGGCATATTCCAAGGTAGCAATCAAATAATTATATTTTTCAGAGCTTTCTCAACCAATATATTATCAGGCCCAGGACACTCCCTATGTTCCAGTACATTGAAAATGGGGGAACTTGACGTTTGAAAATAACATCCGTTGACATATTTTGATCAAAGATATTATACTGCAATTTAGTTAACTGATTTAACTGATTTTTTCAACAATAAAAACTATAATTCAATATTTTATTTTGTTTTTCATTTATTCAATACATTCATTATACAATTTTATGTAGCAATATTAGTATGCGGACCATGGAACGGATCGTTATGTTTGGCGTTACAATTTCCTGCTACATTTGGTCCTTTCATAGCATAGATACCATGTATTCTGTGTTAATACATGTCGTATATAGCGAGTGCTTTATTATACTCGTAGAACCGTGTGTCCGTAGGACCGCGTGCGTCTTTTTCGTTGTCCGACTTCGTACGCGGTAGTTATTATACGCAACTGCTGACTGCTTGATTTTCAAGTAACATTTATTCGTGGGATTTGCCTTCATCGTCATCAGCCATTGCCATCGATCCACAGCCTCCTGAAGTCCCATACGACAACGCATTGTCATTGTCATTGTCATTGTCATTATCATTATTATTATTATTATTATCATCATTTATGCGAGTGTGGAAAATTGCTCACAGACGTGGTTAACCGTAGATATTTATTATCATTCCCCTTTTGATTTATAAATATTTAAGTATGCGCCAACCCCCCTTTTTGGTCTTTTAGGCCAGTGGTGGCCAAACTTTTTTACCGCGGGCCATAATAAAAAAAAATTTTTTGTAGACCCTGAAATTTGAAATTTGCCCTTAAACTTTAAAGTCATTAGAATTTTAGGTATAGGTATGATTTATGTACATATTTAACGAAGTTTTTATTGTACCTACTCGTTTTAAGGGCTTTATTTAATACTCAACTTAATAATTACTACAAATGAAAAAATTTATATCAGTGTTTACACTTCCAAAAATATTTTTTTAATATATTAATTTAATGGCTTTATTTAATACTTTACGTAATTATTATAACTATAAATTTTAATACATTGTTTTAAATACGAAGAATGTATTCTCTGTTATTTAATTTTTCGATTTTTTTTTTTTAACGTAAATGTATATTATTATAGATACAGGGGCGGATCTACGGGGGGGGAAAGGAAAAAATGGAAGAAACTGTCCCACCCCCAAAAAAAATTGAAGCAGAAAAAAATTAAGAAGACAAAAACAATGTCATCTACTTTTTCTGTACCTTTCCGAGTTCTTGGAAATGATTTCCCCCCCCCTCCAAAAATCAACTCTTAGATCCGCCACTGGGAGATACACAAATATAAGTGCTGTAATATAAATTACTATCGCGGGCCAGATAATAAATGATGGCGGGCCGGAGTTGGCCCGCGGGCCGTAATCTGGCCACCACTGTTTTAGGCAAAGGATCCGTGTTAAACAGATTGTGATAATTATTATCATTATAACATTATAAATTATTATTATACATATATTTAGTTTGTACACGTATATCTTGGATATATAGTTATCGTTCGTAAAATATTGTGCTATAAGGTGTCTGCTATTTGCGACTCCTTCAGAGAATAATAATTTTTCTAATCAATAATATTTTTTTGTACCCATTCCTGCCTAATCATGTAAATACGGATGCGAGTTAGCGAGGACACCTTTTAGAGAACCCCTTTAGCGATTTAGCGTACATATAAATTAGATATTTAACATGTTCTTATGCCATTCCGGTTAAATGTTATAAAATTAAGTTCTTCATTTATTTATTTTATTCAAATTGCACTTGGTGCTCATATACATATGGAGAAAATTTATATTTTATTGACACCTTTCAATATTTCATAACTTTGTGATAAACTGCTCGTTAGAAATTTTTATTTTATTTTACTTATAGTATAGAACTTGTTAAGTTCTATCCTAAGTTAATTTTACAACTTTAATTTTCATTTAAATTTTGTTTTCCAATTGAAAATAAAACACCAATAAAAATTTGCCAATTATATCAGCATTTTTAAATGTAAACAATGGTTTTATTTCAATAATTTAATTCTATTCGATATACAATATAAAAAAATGTTTTTTCATTGAAACACAAATGATTACGAAATTTTATAAATTGTATGCTGTTGTTTTATATTATACAAATTGACATGTAACCATTAAATTACATAAAGATTTACAGCGTTGCAATGAAATATTATTAGCTTTAATGGTTAAAAAAGGTAGCGAGCCGAGGGATGTTGTGAATGTCGCCAGAGTGAATTACAGTGACATTTGTAAGAGTATAAATTAATAATTATATTTTTCAG